>QNGE01004588.1:0-58832 GCA_008508345.1 Paragonimus westermani
CGAAGGACACAATGTGCACTGATGAGGTAACACGGTCTCACTAAGTTCACCTCAGTAGTTCTACTCTTTAGGCAAAAACCATTTTGCAACCCTTGAAAACCAAACCAGAAAGAAAGTTTCCCGTCCAAAAAGTGTCTGTATACGGTACGAAATCCTCTTACAGTAAGTACCTCTCACAAAGAAACAAACTTTCCAATACCTTACGGAGTACCTTTTGGTTGCTTAACTGAACGCACCTCCTCTAGAGTGGACCAGTGCGAAAGACCTGTTCACGTACACATCATGGACGGATAACTGCAGTGCATAAATCCACTCGCAAGCTACTTCTATACATCACTCTGGCAAGATAAAATTTAACGGGCTCTAAACACAGACTGATATGGAGAATGAGCCAGATTCTACACTTTTATCTCAATTGATGGAATTTACGCCAAACTAACATGCATCCAATAGGCGTGGCGTGTGCCACGCCGTTTAGCGACGATCCTTTGTACAGGTAAACGACCTGCTCACAAATACACCGGTTCAGCTAGGTTGTTAACCATGGTTCGGTGAAAAGGTAGCTCCTTTCTCTCGGTGATACTGCAGAACCTGCTCCTGCTGAGCAACTTTGGTGGGCACAACGGTTGATCTTATTCAGCTAGATGAGAGTTATCCGGTGCTCGTCTAAGCTTCGGCGGCCTCGTAATACACGAGCCGGCGCATGATCAATTTGTTGTGTGACAGCCAACAATGAATAGTGTCGGTAAACAATTTGATAGATATGTTAATTGTGAGAAGACCCAGTTGTGCAATGTCTGAGCTTCGGCTGGACTCGAACCAACAATACGATTTTGGGGCTCATTTGTACCGTTGGTAGATTCCAATCTGAGACGCTTGTGAGATCCGGATGGGGTAGTCAGTCGTCTTGATTAATTGATGAATTCCATACGGTACAGTGAAATGGGTAGATAAATGGGTCCAAATGCAGAATTCCTAATCTCTCAGCGTGACTTGCTGACTAAGTTGTCGTTTCCCTTTTCCAATTCTGATTCGAAGTGCCGTTAAGAATTACCTTTACTGTATGGCTCGATAGGTAACTGTTCTTTATGGGATGATTGCTTCAGGGTTATAAGCTACAAGCGGTGGTTATCCAACTGAGGGCCGACAGTACACTAATGTACTAAGTAAAGCCTTGGTGATATTCCCAGATTTAACTAATATTAGTTGAAATCACACAATGCTATAAGAACATATAATTAGTAACCAATGACAGCCTTCGAGACGGTATCTCTCTCACTGTACCGCGCTTAGAACCGTCGGGTTTTATCAGGACAAAATGTCCTTTCTTTAGGACAAACACCGCCAATGAAGAAATACTCCTACGTTCGGTGGAAGGTAGTGCATGTTGAAAGAAATTCATGCAAGTAACTTCAACTGAAGCTAGAAATGGATGAAGTGTTCAGAGAAGTCTCTGGGTTCACGCAATTGATTAACGGCTGTGAATAAACACGACGGCGAAGTATTGACAAGAGATCAATGCAGGCAAAACATCCATACAATCCAAGCGATAAGACAGTAGATGGAAGCGAACTGTTAACAAAGTTCTTCGTGATTGGGTACAGCACCAGCTAATCGAGGACACAATAAATAATGAAGGGCTTCAAAGATGTCATAGTGAAAGACAATAACAGCAAGTAGGTAGCGGATATCAGTCTGCTAAGTTACGCAGGTAGGATCACCTCTCGAATCTGATCCAACAAACCAATGGCTTAGAAACCCTGCAGTTCATGACAGTTCCAGCCAAATAATACAATACACTGGTGGGTGCCACGCGATGAACTGAGAAAACACTGAAAACGCAACCGACTGACTTCATTGGGGCATTGTGTTACATGAGCCGAGAGACATTGTGGATGGTGATGATGAGGGTGTACACAATCGTCTTGATCGACCGCTGACAATTATGATATACCCACGAACGTCAGGCAAAACTGGGTTTTGGCCTGATATCTAATAGGATTGCATTTGTCAGTGCATATCCCTACCACGACCCGGACTTCAACTCCAGTCCATAGTCTCATGGACTAGCTGTTTCAATCAATCTACCAGTGCTCTAAAGTCAGGAACGGCCGAATCATTACACCAAGATGCTTAGCAATATTTGCCTTCAGGAAATGCACCCAGAATTCCTTTTCGAATGAAGCTGGCTGGAAAGTCAACATTACTAAACCCCCTAAATAAAATCAGATGGTTTACAACTTAAATCAGCCAACCTCCCAACTGCTCACCATGGCTGGTACACAGTCGATTGTGATACCCACGGAAAGCTTCTGAGACAAAGATGAGTGAGCTCAATTATCATACCGAACGAAAGATCGTTTGTTGAATATAAAATGTTTCGGTGCTAGACTTCTGTTGGACCATTCCTACGCCGTTGGTCGCAGGCGATTATGCACACAATTCAGGGGAGTAGCAGCGGATGACCTTGGTTTCTAGGAGCGTATCGACCTACTCTGGCCGAGGTATCGACGCGTGTAAGACACCAACTCCTTCAAAGTGTCTCGAGCGGATGCATCACACCAAAACATCGGGTGGGCCAGCACCGATTGTTGCATCGGGTTCTGCTGCCTGGGTGATGTTTGCGTTGTTGCAACTTGACCATGGCTAGCATGGCCAAAACTAGTGTCTCAAGTGATCATAACATAGAGGTTGAAACGAACCTGCCAGACTATGAGGCGACGGTATTTGCTGCCCGGTACGGCAGGGAAACGTGGACAATCTATTAGACGAACGAGCGAAACCCTAACCACCTTCATCCACGTGTAGCGTGTTTCCTATGCATCTGGCAGTCTAACATGATCTCGTACACCGGAATACCTAATCGAATAGATACCAACTGAATTAGTCAGACTGACACCTAGTCACTTTCGATAGACTGAGCAATATCTCAGTGAAGCGCACATCCCTAAGTGGCATCTCTACGGGCACCCCAAGATACACGGGTAAAGCTTTAGCTGTCAGAAGCTGTTCTGTCAAAGCGTCCTTCAACTGTTTGTTCACGACTTACTGTACCGTGTCTTTCGTAAAGGGTCGGCCCTGAAATTGACTATTTGGAGAATTGCCATCCAGGGGAACATCTGGATGTCCTTTGGGGGGGAAAATCTCAGTGTTAAAGCACATGGTGGACAAGAGGACTATACACGCCGTTTGCCGTTTGAAGATGTGGTGTACGTGGTCGTAAATGCGTCAGTCACCCCAAAGTATTAAGTTAGCAACATATCCGTAACAAGGTCTAACGAAGAGAAGGCGAGCACATTTGTTGTAAACCCACGAGAGAATACCCTGGTTTGTATATGGCATAGTAATGTGATTGTGAAAATCGGACTCTCCTCCTCGTAATGATTAACACGGGAAATGTTGGTCGTGAAAATAACGCGGTCGTCCCCATTCACTGTTCCCGAGATAAACCAAAACACGGTTGAAGAAAGCAACTTTGTTCCGCTCCAACAATGTGTGCAACAAGTAGAGAATTACAAGGTATCTATATGGTGCACGACGACCTACAAACATTCTTGTATAAGAAAATCGTGGGACAGCTACCAAAAGTGGTAGCAAAGGTCACTAAGCCATTAATCAGCATAGCGCAATAAAGGTCGAACAAGTACATAATAATATCGAAGGTTACCTCTCGATTGGTCACGACATTCCCATTCATTTTGATGAGATAGAACCGTTTTCTCGAGAAAGGAAGCGATTTAGGACGGGAAAAATGGGTTTCATAATAACACTGAATGTAATGAGGCCAACTCCTGTGTAACTCACACTCAGCTGCCGAACTAAAATCCACCGATAGACAGAATAATCACGTTCTTACTCATTGGGGGGTTGGTGCGGACAACTTTTCACTTTTCTTTTAATCAGACGCTTTGGTTCAATCTGTGTTAAGCAAGCCAAAATTGCACTCATAAACATGTTACTATGCTAATGTCAGCTATTTCGTAGATATCTCCATACTTCTTTCCCATTGATTTACGTTCTAGAGAGTTGCTTGGTTTTCAAAATTCTGATACTGTGGTTATTACGTGACCTCCTATTGATTCCGACAGGTATAGCACTTTCGTATCCTTATCAACCTGGTAAAGTTTACAATAATGTAATCATCCTTCTTATTCATTCAAATTCATACGGCATACAGAGTGCAAACGCCACCAAGGACAGTGTAGTACAAGCCACTTGTGGTAACAAATACACAGTCGTCCTTTTTCCTGGTTCACTGTGATTAGCTAATCTGCAGGTACTATATTGTATACGATATCTATATATATAGCACTTGGAAACGCAGTGAAAACACTACATCACACGCTGCGATGAAACACATAGCACAAACGCATGATTGATTTTTTTTGAAAACATTTGTAACCGTTCGGCCTTTAGCTACAGTTTACTACACTGCGGTTAAGTCTGAGAAATAATTACTAGAATGTTTTTAAATAAAGAATTTATGTGGTATTGCTGCCGATGGGTTGAACGCAGGGAAATTGTTTACCGCGTCGCAAATCGTTACCAAACAGAACAATTTAATGAATATCTACTTACTCAAATCTGTGAAACAGAGGCGGCTACAATACATCGTGCTCACGTCCTTCTTCGGCCGGCGGATTGCTTGTATAACACTTAGTGTAATAAACACGATCTACTGATTTAACCAGCGCAGTCTGTGTCACATCAACATTTGTTAACCAACCCATCAACATACACGTGATTTTTTAAAATCTGCAACACTATTTATGTGGCAGTTAAAAGCAATGTGACAGGTTACGTCTCACTCGTGAAAGTCCCGAACCACCGAAATGGATTGGAGAATAAACTGCATCCAACCGTCGTACATTGTAGCTTGTAACAGTAACTCCCCATTTCTTCAAGGCTACATCTGACGGAAGATGAAGAACGCAACGCGCGCTTAAACCGTTCTTGCGGATATCTCACCACCAACATTGTACACTGGCGAGCTAGTGTCACCACGACGCATAGATAGGCAGGTTCAGCTTACAGAGNCGTGTTGAAAACCTTGGGTAGTGGGCTAAAATGTTGGCAGGTTTCTTGGTCTTGAATAGAGGCGCACAATACAATGACTTTAAAGGGGTTGGTCAGTCCCTGGTCCAAGTGTACGACCTGGTTTGTTCAACCACACACTGGATTACGAACAGCGACAGACGCTGGATGGAGGCAGATAACACCAACGTAATCGCATGAAATAAATTTATTTCGATCGGGTCTTGCTACCGTCCTATCAATAAACGTTAGATAGCTTAAAGAGCAGAATATGGACATCGGAACAAGATTGCTCGTTTTTGTTTGGTCACGTGCCTGGCTAACTGAGACAGGGGACATAGTTTGAATACGGTCCATAGCTCACGGGTCCCGCTTGCCAAATACAGCAGTCACTATGACAACGTTCTAATCGTGCTTAGGTCAGGCATAGAATTTACGTTTGAAATACCGGAAAGAGCTGGGATACTTGGATTACAAGTTTCACGGAGTACAATTCAGCTGTTCAGATGAGGTGCCGGAACTGTGCATATTGAGCAGTTAAAAAAGTTAGGAATGAAACATTGACGTTTCTTTTTTTATTATTATTATTAAAAGTGAAAATCCGTGCACCGGACTACATTGCAGAACATACCTATTTTGGGAGCCAGGACACAATGTCTGATATAAGTATATCTGGTCACTTAATGGCTGGTTTTGAATAAAACTACTTGATAGCCAAGAAGCATGCATGAACATACAATGACATACTTAAAAATGAAAAACAATCTCAGACAAATCGATCAGTCAGGCGTACAATCCGAGATATTTTTATGGACCCACTCAGTAGTTCACAGATAATTAGGCAACGTGAAGTCAAAATAAGACTACCCTCGGTACCCAACTAACTGACACCGTTAACGATGAACACACTGAGCAGTGTTTCTGGAAATAATGGAGATTAGTTGTGGGAGACAATTGCAGATTCTGCCGATTGACACCCAAGACAATTAGAGTGAAAAATAACAAGAACAGATAAACGTACACAAGAATTGTTTGTAAACGTTTAGAATGCTGTCCATAGTTCGATTACCGAGCGATAAGAAAGTAAAATTCTCACAGTCACGAACAAAAATTCCGATAAATTCAAAATGAGTGCATTGTCGCACCTATGCACAGTTGGTTGGAAAATGTGACTGGTTGACGACTACCCTGAAAGGTTCATATGTATGGGGGTAGTCCTGATAGGATCTTTGAAAGAGGATTTTTCGGTAAGAAACCTAATAACATACGGTCATTGTTGATTTACAGCTCAGTCACAGATACGGGTGTGAATAAACTGGTTACGCTACACAGTGGGAAAAGACTAATTCTTATGTGACAGCATTGTTCCGTAACTAGAAGAGTAGCTAGTTCGGTCCGCCATTCGGACTATCTCTACCTGACTAATCCAAACAAGGATGAAACCGATTGTGGAGAGTCAGAGTGAGGGTGAATATCGAGAAGCATTACAAAGATCACTTCTAGCCTTTGCGGCTGTTGTCAGTCCAAACTGACAATCAGAGGCGAACTGTGTCCATCCAAACTAATGGGATGTATACAAGCTGTAACTGAAGTATGGACAACATTGTGTTTGTCTGAGGTCTCCAACTCTAATTTTATCTCATTTCACAGGCACAGCAAAAAATATTAGGAGCTCTGACCTACGAACTTCGTATAGAATGTGATAGTATTTCCCATCCATTAGGTATGCAATGATTTTATGATGTCAGAGAACAGCAACTAGTTCTTTGCTTGTTAAAGGGCATCGGACTCCCGCTCGAGCTTGTAAAGTTAAAGGTAGCTGGTTCGATTCCCCAGTCAGACTATCTATTTACCTGATGAGTTCAAACAGGGACGAAACTAATCTTCGAGTGCGAGTTTGAGGGTGGGCACTAAGAAGCATTACAAACACTATTTCGAGTTCTTGTGAATGTAGCTAGTGCGAAACTGGCAACCCGAGGTGGACTGTGAAAACAGTCTACAACTCAAAACTTTGCATCATCATTTTCGGGAACTCTTTATGGTTACTCGCTAGGACGCATGTACCTGTGAGATCCGTTCTCTAGCAAAACGTTGCCTCATACACATGTTCCACTTCACAAGAATGTACGTTGCACCGGGCAGCTAAAAGTCCTGATATAAAAATGACTGATAATCTGTGCGATGTCAAGTGAACGAAGACATCAAGATGTGTGCCTCTACTGCTTGTCAAAGGTTTCCTCAAGACGGGAACAGTGCAAGTTGAACCCAACTGTTATTGGTTCCCTTGATAAGAGTACGCCGAAGGGATTTCACAGTGTCTTTAACAGGATAGGCTGTTACCGTGCCTGTTTATTCGATGTGCCCCAGTAACTCTTCAAACATAAAACTCTCGGTTCTCTATGTGATATTCTGTTGTGTCATAAGTACTATTATTCTGACTCTTACGAGGGTGGTCTAGGGTTGAAAAAAATGTAATGGAAAGTGTAATAAATGTATGGCCCAGTTGTGTGGCGTGTGTTCTGTACTTACGACAAGTTTTGCGTTAACCCAAACGCCAACGGATAACCGGGCAAGGTAAAAACCGTCATAGTTCAAGCAACCTCCAGTAACTGACAGTCCCTAATGTGGTTAATCAAATGACAGGCTAAAGGACAACTTCATAAAGGCTGACATAGTTTGCAGTACTTTACTTGTGTGGAACCGGAAGAGCTTCACATAATCGAAAATAAAAAAGCGACATAAGAGTAAAAAGAAGAAACCAATTCACAAACCTGCTGTTCGGTTTGAATTCCCTCCAGATGCTCCGTTTTCTGACGTAATTGCTCCATGCAGTCTTCCAGATAATGATGCTCAGGGACGTTACAAAACAATTGCCCGGACATGACCCTCGTGGTCAGACCAGTGAGTGGTGTGAGTGGTCTAGACATAGTAAGTGGGTCACCGAACGAAGCAGCTAGACCAGTATGCATTGACTGTGCACGTCGCACTGCAAGAGACGGAGAGATATGAAGACAGGAAAGTGTACAAATAAGGTAAAACGGCACTAGGCAAACTGTTCAACTGGGGACTAGAAATTAAGCAGTATAATGGTTATGCACTCTTAAAGGGAACCTAGTTGAGTTAGATAAAATCAAAACACTTCACCCAAATTATCCGGTGAACAGAAGCGATAAAAGTTTAACATACATTAAAAAGGCGAACATCCAATTCGGTTTGTAAATCTGTCGTCCTGTCTCTCTCTATCCGTCACTCTGAACGAAATCTTGAAAGTGTAGACCAACTGACATACGGGTGGGATGAGAGGTGGACGCATGCTTATGAACGGTTGCGAAATGAAGGCATCTTGTTGTCCCGTCCACGAAGGCACACTGGTACTTACTTAGGTACGTTTACAGTACATGAGTAATTACACGTGCACCGTGTGCACAACGCACATCCCGGTGTAGTACGGCGAGACAAACAAGAAGTGCTCATTTCTTAAACATTCTCATATATATGTCCGTTTCTCACTTCTTAGAATAAAGGTCAGAGGTCTCTTTCTGGTCAACTAAGCAAGATGTATATAAGATGAGATCCAACAATAGACCAGTAGATCGCTTACGGCAAGTGATGACGGGCACAAGGTCGAACTGCACCTCACAGGCCTAAAATTAATGTGAACAACAGCAATCCATTCTGATGTCAGTGAGAACGACGAATTGATTCATGCAAGCTGGAGTTCGGAAAAACCGATAAGCTTGATGATACTCTTAACAAATGAAACGATCACATCCAACGGTTGCTTTTGTTTAGACCGGTACTTCATGTGGGATAGCAAAGGAAGAAATGGTAAGGAAATCGATCGACTAAACAGGTTGAAGACAATTTAGAAATATTAAGGATTGAAATTCCATAAAAACGAAACTACGTAACACGGTCGTTGACGCGTGGATATGTCAGGGCTACACAAGGTCCAATAGACTGTCGATTAACGATAGGGGACAAATGAACTTGCTAGTTAGTGGGTTTCAGTGCAATTGAACGGACAGGAAGCAAGAAGAACTACGCCCTGGATAACATCCTAGCTAGTAATGAGTTCAGAATTCATGCAATCATCACAGCGTATAAACTGGAACCATTAGAAGAGCGTTCGAATGATAAAATTTTGAAATATGGTTATAAAAGGAGAAGTTCCTTATTGATGTAAATGAAGATGTTCACACAGTCCAAAAGACGGAGACAAATTTGCTGATCGTCAAAATAAACTAAGGCTTTATCAGAGATAGGGGGGTGATGATATCCACATTTATGCAGATTAGAAAGGCGAATTCACGATAGAATAACCAGAAAGATCGGTACAACCCACTCTTCCATCTGTAACATACAACATATTTGTTAGTACAGCATGACTTTTTGAAGTTCATGCTAGCCAGTATGATGCACGTGGCTGGCTTAATTCACTAAAAGCTCTTCACAAGCTAAATGATTCCCCGAACTCCAACAAACATGATTCAATGCGAAATTGACACAGTGAACCCAAATGAACTGCAGTTGTTAATTTTAACACAGGATCTGTCAGCCGTGACTCAACTGTCAAAGATGTTCCAATGAGGATCTTAATCGGTCGCATCACATCAGATGGCTAACCTACCTTCCATATTAGGGCAGATAGGGTGAGAAGTGAACGCGAGCTTGTGAGCGGCTGCTAACTAGAAGCATCTTGCTGTCCTGTTCATGAGAGCACAGCGGTATGCGTACGGTGTACGTATTGCACAAATGATCTAAAATATGCTACGTAGAGAACCAGGTCGTTCATCCACACATCTCCAATAGTCACGCGTGACGACCTAAATGGCTGTAAGTGGAACCAAATGAACCCTAGTCGCAGTTAATCACAATTTTTGAATTTGGGCAGATTTTCCAACCAGTCTTTTTTAAAAGGAAGCATTAACCTGAATTTTCAATTCTGTTTGAATGATTCCATGGTGCATACCCATACTACGATCGTGAGAGTCTGGAATGCAGTCAACAGACAGTAACTATGTCACCTTTCGAGACTGGAAAAGGACTAACAAACGAACGTGGCTGTTCACTTCACGTTGATATTCATATCGTCCATAATGTGAGGTACATGACCCAGTGGTAGATAAAGTTCTTCCAAGAAAACGTGAAACAGAACTCGAATCCCGGTCGGAGTGAGGTATATGACAGTGAAGTTTATATTTCGTGCGGGTAAATTTCACTAAGTCAAATGAAGTTCTCTGCAGCCGAATTTGAGTTTCCAGTCTTACGGCGACTGGCGCTCGACTGCAATTTTCCCACTGCATGCTCGATAGTAAAAAGTGGGGATTGACTGTTGCCAATGTGAAGGGCCATGGGTGTACAGACGAGTGACACGGGTGGAGATGAGGGCCTAATTGTAACCCAAACACAGTTGAGACACAACAAGCCCACCAATCACCTGTAGTGAACGAATTCTATGGTGTTACTAAGGCCGTCTGTGATCATCAGTTGCGAATATCCATACCGGGTTGTGAACACGACTAGCGAAGATAAACTGTGTTCGCCGCGACTTAGCCTGCACATACTAAAATCCATTCGGGATCGACCGGTTATCGCGTGAAACCGGAAATGCGTGGATTGGTTGGTCGAATTTAGAGTGTATGTGTGATCTGTGGTGCTTGATAATTGTTCTGTACAAATGTTTCGTTCTTAAAGCGTAAATTACCTAGACTAATAACCGAGAGGTCATAAATCCAAACCTTACAGAAAACATCTTCAAAACCTCAAAGTAAACAAACAGGTTAGAACATACGGCGGAACGCATATTTTTAGCCATTCAGCTGCAGGCCAGTAGAATAACAGATGTTTTCTTCACAAATCGGACACCACTAATTCAGTAGTTTTTAAAGCATACCCAAAATTTATTAAGTCCTCAGTTAAACCACACAATTAAAACAAGGAAAGTTATGGGCTTTAAACGGAAGACCTTTGCCAAGCTGTTTAACGCATAAGAATTACAACATGCTATCTTCACAGAACGCGGTCATCCAATGGCAAGCGGTGTGTAGAGTCCGCCAGTAAGAATGATGGACTTATGAGTCAGTTGATGTTACAGTGTGAAGAGCCTATTTGCGAACAGTGCTGGACAGTCATTGTCCTAACCTCCCTTCAGGTGGCAATACACTCTAAACCATCAAGTGTAGTAGATTTCCAAATGTCCCACCACTCTGGACAACATGCGACTGGAGTCATCAAACGTTGTATTTTGAAACAAGGTGTGGCTGTGGAAACGATTAAAGGTTGCGAGCTCACAAACATTAACTAGCATACTCAAACCGATGACCACAAGCACGTGAGGTGCCCTGTACACAAGTGGCACCATCATTAGACCTGTTCTAGTGAAATGCGTATTTAAACGCAGTCCGTCGACGAAGGAAGCATGAAAATAACGGATGAAATGTTTGCTGAGTAAAGTGCGTGAACACTTCAATTGTTCCCTAACTATAGGTTGTGACTATGCACCATGCCAGTTTGGTTTTTAGGAGATATCCAACGACCCACCGTATTTTAGTAACCAATTACCACGACTCGCGCCGTAATTTCCAACATTCAATTCCATCGGGAAAATTTGGAGCAATTTGGTGTAACGTAGTGCACCAGAGAAGCCTATCGAAGAACGCTACAAAGACCCAAACACAAAAGAAGTGGCAAATATGTTGTCTCAAAACTGTTGGAGAAAATGTCCCAGTTTACCGAAGCACTGCTGTGAAATGGTGAGCCATGTTATTGAGTGTGACCGTAAAGTATTACGTTTTAATGCCTTATGTACACCAGTATTAAAGTGTTAAGTTAGGATGTCATATTATGGTACCGCTAAAGCTTCGAAAGTTGAAATCTGGTAATCAACATGAAAAGTATACAAATGTATAAAGTGTCTATGTCCGACTACCCGACCAATTTAAATACGCTTTCGGATGAAAAACATTCGGTCGTAGCCGAATGTCAGGCTGAAGTTTGACCAGTTTGTTTTCGATATCCCCGACATTTGTAATTAATGACCACAGCACAACGATAGAAATCGTTTATCGCAGGTAGGCAATAGGTTTGGTATCTTCATACAAGGTCCGATTTACGACCGTCCTTTCGGTTCCAGCCGTGTCGGTCATCTGAACACCCTTCCTTTCTGTCATTGTGGCTCACATCGTGTTGGCTGATTCCGACATATTGCCGTAGAATAACCAATGAGAAGGTTGCCGTGAAAGGCCAGTAGAAATTAGGCTGGAAAATTTAGGGTGAGCTACAAATAAATTCAATTGACTCAGGAAGAACTTAACCCGTAAAAGAGATCGGTAAGAATGTCTATGTGAACATGGAAGATGTGGTCAACTGTGAAGAATGTTTAATTTACATGAATTAACTCCTCGACTGCTTAATGGTTGTAAGTGATGTTGAAATACGAAGGGGGTTTCTGGGTTCAAGATAATCAAGATATGCTGGGACGATGATATCGATCGGTGTAATTCAAATACAACATGCATCTACAGAAAACTAACAAGGAGTCATCCATATCGGTTTTCATTGTGGACAACAATTGGTAGTGGTCGATGCATTCCGAGTGGCTCGCATGATTGCATACTTTTTAACTAGCTGAAAGCATTTATATATTTTACATCAAAGGGCAGAACCGGGGAGAGGCGTATAGGATATGATGTGACGCATTATTCCTGTGTGCCTGGGTTATGCCGATCTACAGAGGATGGTAGGTGTCATTATACCGAGAGTTTGTGCCAAGATCGGATCAAACGTGGGTTCAGCCAACTGTTCATCGTACTATACGACCTGACGATATGATGGATTCATCAACCATACCCAGGATATTTTTACTGTAAAGTGCAGATGAAAAAATAAATTAGACAACAACAGATGAGAACACAAACTTGACATAGTCTTCCGTTATATTACACGAAGCAGCAATCACCGCCGATGCGGTCGTCGTCATCTCAATCTAATGACAGTTTAGGTGAATTCGGAGATTTCATCTAGATAGGTCAGAACAAACACGGAAGTTGACCGATCAACATCGTATGTGCTTCTACACTATTGCCAATACGGTAACATTCTCGTCGAACAAAAAATAGATCCTAGGGAGTACAAAAGTACATCTCCGATATAAGCGTTTTTGGGGATAGCAAGGCATTCCGACCTAATGGAACTTGCTCTGTGTGTGTGTGACCTGAGGAACAAGAAAACAACACAATCAAAATGAACATATGTTCATAACTAGTGTTTTTACCTTTTCAGGATTGCTTCATTTATCTCAAAATACTCTGGATATTATTACATCTCGTCAAAGCTTTTCTTAGTAGAGCAGATTCTCTATATGTTGGCAGGTAAATTCACACAGTAAGGTGAATTAACTGACAGTGATGAAGTGTAGGGCTTACTGCTTTACCTAAGCAACCGCTAAATTGAAAAGATGCTAGATTTCTTCACAGCAAGAAGATACGTGTTTGATTATTTTACAAGCCACTTCAGAGTACTCTGAACTGCCTGCCCGGTTTCTCATCGTACCATACGCACGAACAGTAGTTAGCGGTGCGCCAATGTGCATTTGTAGATGAACGGCCTAGTTCACACCATCAACACGGAGTACCACTCAGTGCAGTGCTTACTGAAACCGTGGAAGAGGAGATACCACTTTGGCAAACTAATCCTGTCATGCCTGTCACAACAGCGGTCGTTGAAATCAATGATAAACGAGATCTGACTTAAAAACCTCGAAGAGGGATCCTCGGACAAGCTGAGCTGCGATTGTAACGTTGCACGACATAGACGCCACTATCAACATCAGAACTATTTACCGGTGCATATAAGTTTAACAAATATCGCAAAATTGTTCACCGTGGTTGGTATGCTTGAGTAGCCTGTTGCCTAGGTAATTAAATCGTTGGGTGAACAACAAAAATGCTTCAAAGTACACGGCCTGCGGAGACTGTCATCGCACATAAACAGACACACACATACAACAGGCCAAGACGAGCTAACATTGCCAGAGTTAGCTCAATCGTGATGGTGAGGGACAGACAAAAGGGAGAAGCAGGTGGACATAGAAGAGTAGAGAGAAAACGAGCAACAAGACTGGGACATTTTAACAGAAGAAAATGCGGTCACAGAACGGGCAGTGTTCAAACACACATCAAGGAGAAACTTTAATACACAATATGTACCAGCCAGAGAGGAGAATGAGGCCAAATGGAGGAAGAACATCAAACTTGTTTTGTTTTTCAGACTACAATTATGCCAGTGAGGTCATCGGTACTATAGAAGTGCTAGATAAGTTTATAATAATGAATAATGCTGTGCAAACAAGTTTTAAACCACGGTTCTCATAGACAAACCATAATTTCAAGGCCACCTCTCATCACAGGCAACATATGGTGCACTGTTATCTCAGGAAAAAAGTGTGCATGGTACAGTGACAAAGCCTGTTGGTTTGGATATCTGCAGTAGACGCCATTTTGTACAAAGGATCGGTGTTCAGATCAATGAGAGCATGATTCTTGTTTGAAAAACGGTCTCTACACGATTAGTGGAAACAGAGATGAAACGGTCACCGCGGTATTTTGGATTAAACACGGGCACCATGAATCACCCATAATACGGCCGGGTAAAACCACTGAGTCTGAGTGTTGTTTGGGTGGTTTGAGGGGTAAGAAGGAAGCAGTGACAAGTGTGACCTAACAAGAAACGCATCAGTCCAATTGAGGAGTTGTTATTCAAACTGACCGTTATATCGTTAGCCCTCGACAACTGTGTCAATCAGCATCGCTTGACACGACTCGAATAGAGCCTTTGCTGATTAAGGTGTTAGTTGCACGATCAAGAAGACGTTTCCGTATCAGATAGTGCCTCACCTGCAGAGTGAGTACGATTAGACTCCTCCGAGCAATATTCGAGATATTTGAGGCTCGATTACGTGACTGTACTAGTGGCAGCCGATCACCTGTTTGGGTCGGAGTTTCCATTCATTCAGCCACAGAACGTTCAAGATGAACTGTCATCTTCGCCTAGCGTGTGAGGCTATCGTGGTTCCGGTTGTTTAAGTACCTTTTCGATAGGCTGTCAGTACATGTGACTGATATCGAGGAACGAGTGTATTCACGTACAAGTCCAGTGAGTGCATTGCGAGATCCGTGTGTGCGTCCTATTTGTCTGGTCCGGTCTGCCTAAGTGGTGCTAACTGATTATGTCCAGCTATGTATTTGGATGACCAAGTAATAGCGCATTTCGTCAAGCAGTCACATGTGAGTTCAACAATGGCTAAACCATGATGTACCATCTATAGCTTGCTAGTTGATGATACTTCGTGTTAGACAGGCAACATCATTCGAAAGGACAATTTAAATTTATGCAGATTTCGATCAAAGATACTTTCACCATTTAAGGGACTTACATAAAAATGCTACGTTAAGTACATCTCATCATAAGCTAGAAAACAACGATGATATTTTAGTGTTATTAATTTCCAGCTTGTTTCCTTGTGAAAACTGTCTTCTGTCTCCATCATAAATGAAAAATGGTCTAACAAGGCTCATAATGCTCCAAGGTAATTGAACGGTTGAGAATAGTTTCTAAGTGACAACACAGTTTCCCGGTTCAAGCAGTTTCCATGATGGACAATTTCGAATCACAGTTTTATCTCTGTTTCTCTTTTTCATGGCACTAAATACAAAGACCATAGAGAGTGTGATAGGAGGCAGATGAGTTATGAACGAGGTCACCATCTATTTTGCTAACATTGATTAGGGCAAGATCATCGAGATACTCAACTCGGGCTTAGGCATATCATCGACACGAGATGCACACAATCCCTCACATGGTTAGTCGACACTAGTCAAAGTCGTTAGACCGTGGTCACGTTTCTCAATAGAAAAGTTTATGGTTCACAAGCCTTTGAGTTCTCGGTTCAGGTGTTAACATGGAAGTCAGAAATCGAATCCGCCTTCGTGTGGAAGCAAAGCGCATAAAACTACTGACTCAAAGAAGAGTGGTCGAGATGCAGCAATGATCCAACAATCGCGCCTGATGAACAACCACAATGGTTTGCAACACAAAATAACCCTGTCCGAATTTTTTCTGTTGTCCGCACAAAAAAAGCATTTACGCGAAAATGCAATCAGAAATGGAAGATACATGGAAACAAAAAAAGCGAGGCTATAACCAGTGTGAATGCTGATTTCTATCTAACCAAGGGACACAAATGAAGTTTACAAGCGAACACTTGAGGTCAAATCATACTACCTCGCAGGCTGGGTAGGTGGTATCTGGTGAGGAATTTCTGGAGTGTGCGATGTCAACCACAGTCCAGACAACCCGGATTTATGAGAAAAACAAATCACAGGAGTGAATTGCCAATGCTTACTGTATACACGATGTTCACCATAATGCCGTATGTCGAACCAAACGTGGTCATCTAAGAACTTTTAGGCCGACGGAATAGGTTGGAGAAAATGGGACCTGAACCCGTTACTACATGAACAGTAGCCCATCTGGTTACTACTGCTGTGGTACACAAGGACTTACAGATAAGATTCGTTCATACCATATCCCAACTCCAAATTACGTACATCTTGGACAGAGCTAAGATGTGTGTACTGGCCGTTGCGCCTGTCAAGCGAACCAACTAGCCATCATGCTGTGACTTGTTACTAAAGATAGCAGATTCTAGATGCTCAAACGAAGACTATTACGAACAATGGTGGCCACGAGAGCAGATGTGTCATTTGTCTCGTTAGCTGTCAATTAAAAATTGTTACATTGCCATCTTAATAATTACACGATACTGTTGAACTGTTACGGTTGTTAAACGGCTGGATACTGTTTACGACTGACCTCGTTTACGACGTCGGAGTATCTGTGTCAGTACCTAAGAACTTCGAAATTCACGCCACATCAATCGTTTTCTAAAAATTCAATTTACTTGGTAGACCACAAAAAATGAATATCAGATCACGACAAGTTTGATCGAACGCTCAAAGAAAAGATGCCAGCCATCTCACTGATCAATAATTTCAAAACCAAATTGACTTTTCGTGAGCATTTCGCTAGACAACTAACCTACATCCAACCATTCAGAAAGCAGTGCATATGACATGAACGTGCGAATCTTTCAACAATCGAGTCTAACAAGAAAGGCGGATCCGGACTCACATGGATCCAAATTAGATGGTTGTCCACCACCAGTAGAATCAGTCTGCACACGTCGGTTCAATTCAACCAGACCGGTTTGTAACTGTGTTAAATCTGCAAGGTTGGCCTCCGCTGAAATGGAAAAGGACATAGGATTGAGATTATTGTAAAATGAACGTGAACGAACTTCAACCACGAACTTTGTGATCACAAGCTCTTTAGTAAGAAAGTGACCAATGGCTTAGCTTGTACCGAATGAGACTAACGGATTGAGCGCACGACAACAAAATCTAAACAAGAACATAAAAAGCCTGTGCGAATGACGTACAAACAATGATTGATTCCAATTCAGATATTCTCACATCATATCTACGAGAAACTAATGTGTGTGTATATTTGCCTGGGTTGCTCACGAATCGTACAGTGACAGAGACAGGAAACAGTAGCACGCACAATGCCAGTCTTAGCAACCAGCTGACACCGGATTCTCACTACCCTTTTCTGTACACAACAGTTTTAATCGCCACGTACCTCATGTACTGTTAAACCGAGTCCATCGGATCTTAGACACGACACCTCAACGTGGAAACAACGTTACGTCAGATAACAAACGCTTTGCAGTGAACCAAGTGTAGTCATGAGTGAAATGAGCTGAACAAGATAACCGCTTTAACGGACGACCGCAAACGGACCAAATCAAGTTGCCAAGTCAACCGACAAGTTATGGGTGCGTTTCGAACATGAAATTTAATGGAACAGGTCGAGGAAGCTTTTATAATCCAAACCAAAAGCAGTCAACTTGATTATGAGTTAGTGTCCTATAACGACTGGGTGATGATATGTACCGTTTGACACTGGAGTTCCTCCAACTAATCGCTATAACCACTAATCGATTAGTTTGATTACTTCTCACATTCCCAAGTTTTACATTTGCTTTGCCAAGATGGTACAGTATCCACTTCATCAATGTGAATCATGAATGCTTCCTAGCACTACACCGATAAAACAGTCATTTTGACCACTCTGCTTATCAAAATAGACGAAGTTTGATGTTTTTTCTGGTTGTGGAGTGTGACCATGTTAGTTTCGGACGCGCAGTGTCGACGGTACAATATCCCATCATAAATGTGAGAACCTCGATGTAAATAAACCATACATTGATTTGTTCAATTTAGTCCATGTTCATTGCGACCCACGTTACCCGGTGTTAGACAGGTAGTTAACGTTTACTCCCTTTAGCCTTCTATGTGTATGGCGACGCGGCGTTTGGTACAAGGAATGCGATATGCCAAAACTAACATCTTGTTTGGACAAATGATTGTAATCTGTATTTTTTAAGGAATACAACCTATTCTGATGCAATTTTATGTGATTTCATAACACTCAGCATTCTGAATTCTCTGATATGGCTGAAGAGTTACATGTCCTCATATCACTATTCACGCGCACAGCAGCAGTCACAGTGGGTTGTTTGGTACGTCATGGGCTAAAGAATTTTTTATTCCCCGATGCAGCCATTACACAGTAATGGCATCATACTTACTTGTTTCGTTTATATTATCGAAAAACCCGAAAACGCATATTTTATCACTGTCGTTGAATGACCATTTTTCTTACAGTTCGCTTTCCATTTACAGCAGATGTACCATTGTTGACTATTCTGATAGATAAGCTGAATATGGCATGAGTACCCAAGGGGTATTGTGCTGAGCTCTACCTATGGTGAAAAGTAATTAATGAATAAAAAATTTTATTGAAGTGATAACTCAGCCAAACTGAGGGAGAAAACTTTTAGCAATTTCAGCGCTGAATGACATTTGTACCGACGATTCGGAATTTCACTTTCAGCTAACAACTGTTCAACTAGTCTGGACCGACTGCCTTTAACTAAACATACCCTGATTTTGTTTTTTAGAGTTTGTGCTGGTATGGATTGGGTAGATGGAACCTAAAATGGTTCTGTGTTCCTTGGCCTTGAGCAGGGTACGATGTTAAGCCGAAAGAGGGTATCGTCTAACAAGGCGGTTAAACGAAGAGAAAAAACCTTCCAGCAGAAATTTGAAACCTTGGCCAACAAAACCCCTGCTGCCGGAACGTTATGCAAATAAGTCCTCTACACTTTGACATCAAACGTAGCCGATACTATGAAACTTCGCAACCGCCAGACTCCGCAAGTGCAATCTGTCTCAAAGTGACATCAGTGACAGTGCTGTGACCACAATTTCAAAATGTCATACGTAATGGAGCTACTAGGATGGCTGATCCCGGTAACGTGACCACATGTATGACAGACATATGTGGCAGAGAAGATGATCGATTCGAACTGCTGAGGTATATCAAGCGAACTGTGCACAGATTCGGCAGCTCCGTTCTAACTCTTGGAAGGATCCCTGATCAGTTGGTAAAGCAATTCATTTGATTTTGAAAGTCAGAACATAAGTTATATTGCACCCACACTATTCTACATTTTGTCTTGTAGCTTCTGTCTGATTCCTTTGATAAACTAAAACTGTAGTCTGTTTTCCCCTGACTCAAGTCGCACATACTACAAACTCTTGACCCACTGTCATAGCTACAAAAATAGCTTTAAAACGCGGCTTTTTACAGTTGAACAGCTTTCACCTTTGGGTTTCGAGAACTAGGAATTGCATTCCTTAAATTGGCTTACCATCTCGCTAATCAGCCTCGGCACACCGAATCACAAAGAACACAACCTTCCCATCGTCCGGTCTTATTCCTTCGGGTTCACACTGAATTCTGGAGAGGTGGACGAGTCAAAATGTGGCTCAGGGTAAGCCACTTGTGCTGGCAAACTGCACACTATTCTTAGACTGTGTGTTATCACCTATATGAGCATGTGTGGCTGAGTAAAACTTGAAAGAAGACAAATAAATGGCAAAGAGCTCATGTCACACCTTACCTGGATTGATGCCTAGCAATTTATGCAGTAGCCCATTCAATCGAGAAATCTCTTCTCTTTGTGTGTCCAATGTGACCCGAGTGTGTTCAAGTTCCGATTTCTCTAGCTCTGTTAGAAAAAATGATCAGACAGAAATTAGAATAAATCATCAGTTGGGCATAACTAGTGAATCAAAGAAAAAACAATTTCTAATTCACGTCTAAATGACTGATTTGCAGTTACACTGTGAAAGCCTGAAATGGTTGAAAAGTGGATGGACATGGTAAAAAGGGTTGAATGTCTTGTAGTTCAATTGCTCGTCAAACTTGGTCTTCAGAGTGTAAAGGCTTGGACAACACGTGGACTGACATCACTGGCGCGTACACGTTTGTGCTATTCAAAGAAGTTTCGAATGTTTTCAAGGCAGAACTGTCCAGCTATGTAAATACACCTGTCTACGTGGCTGATACGACAAAGAGACACTACTGGTGGGGAGGTTCTATTTTGCAAGTTCTTAAAGTCAGGCAGCAGTTCACGACGAACTAAATCCTCCAGAAACTTGCTTAGTTCTGATTGGTCAAATTTTTTTGTACTGCCAATTTTTTTTGCAAGTCTAATTGAACTTGTAGCCTCTTTATGAAATCTTCCTTTTCATGCAGCAAGTTCAGCAAAAATAATAGTCAGTTTATTACGAGAATACGCTAGGGTTAACAGTACTTGACTCCGGACTATTGTGTAAACGAGCTTTAGGAAACATGAACGTTACTCGGAGATGTACCATTGAGGTTATGGAGTACATTATGAAGGAAAATAGACAAGCCTCGTCATATTACTGTGCGAAAATGCATAAAAAATACGGAGCAGGTAAAGATTCGTTGTCAAACGCTCGTTGAATGTCGTGTACTAAGGGTCGTCCATGGTCTAGTCAGTGAAATAAGCTTCTGCAAGATAATTTCCAATAAACAAAGCCTTTCTCAAGGAAGATGAGCAGATTGCAATGTCAAGCTCAAATCCTTGAAAAGTGCTAATGTATAGTAAGATAACAGAATGATACATACGTAGTATGCGTTTGTCTGCTGTAGATAAGCACTAGCTGTGATAGTTGGACGTACAGTATTTGTTCAAGCGGAAGCCAAATAGATTCAATACCGGTCGGGAAGTCCGTTGTTCGTTACCTAGTCACACGGTAGGCTAAAGATTAGTGGAAGCGGATTCACTCAGTGATGCGAATGGTGTCTATAGCTGAGGAATCATCTATGAGGAAAATACAGTTCAAGAAATCGTTTCACAAACACCGTCAATCTCTTACACCTCAGGTAATTGCTTTCAACATGTAGACACCTTATGCTATTGGTTTGAGTATCATCTCTCACTCTGCATGTGCTGCCTACACGCAAAGGGTGTTTCTCATTGTCCTCTGAGACCAATAAAAAACACCGATGTAGTGTTGTCAGTGATAGTCATAGAGGGTTAAACAGTGACAGGTGGACAGTCTAAATCGAGTCGTATCACTGACACAAACCGTTAACCAATTATCTCAGTGCGAAACCAACACGACATCAGTACTCGCAGGCGGGTTGCTGGAACAGCTGTCTCAAAGTTAAAGGATGCAGTCAACAAGATGTACGCAACCGTTCAGTCCTGTTGGCTGTTCTCTTAGCAACTTGCACTCACTGGCTTCAGGTATGAATACAGTGTTTTGTACAGTAGAGTAACATTGTGATACGCGCGGGAGAATTCAGTCCTATCGATGCCCGTCCAACTGGAATGTCCGGATTAAACCAACCGTGTTCAGGTGTAACAACGCACACAACGATGCAATAAGTCGGAAAACCAGTAAATTTGAGTAACTAACATAAATTTAAGCGTAACCCTCACCAGAACAGGTCTCGATGAGGTGGTGGTTATTGTTTCTACTTCTGTCCCAGGTATATGCGACGAAATCCAATCACGACAGTATGGCCAGACTTTTAGCAAACAACCAGTCTGAGTCAAGACAAGAGGTTAACTGAATTACAGCACAGAGATTCAAGCTTGCCACACGATACTATGGGCCAGATTAATGTAGAACTCTCAAAGCACGGCATAAAACGGAAGACAACCAAATGATCACGCAGACTAAATACTAAAACGTCATTCTGTAAGAAACTATACTATAGATAAAGAGGATCAAATATGTGATACTAACGATCATCTAGGTCCAAAGCAGGGGACAAAAGATTTACTAGGACTCCAAACCACGTAGCGTAGAAAGCTGCGGTTATTAAAAGATGCAGTAGCCTGTGAAGTCAGCGGCCACTATGGGCTGCAAGCCGCGCCACACAACAGCGACGGTCAACACACTTAAAAGATTCTACGACCAGATAAGCGGTAGTCAAACGTCTGGAAACTAATCAAAATAATTCATACTGCTGACAGCGAATTTCAACGATAAAGTGCAACTGGTGACGATTAGTGTTAGGCAACGCCTTCCGAGTAGCAGTATGGGGTTCTTTAAGCTCACAAACCGATTCAATTAGAAGTAGACAGAACCAAACTCCACTGTCGTCACAAATCATGAAAGAGGGAACAATGTGTAACGCAGTGTTTTGGCATTAACTGAAATCGGTTCTTAGGTGTGATCAGCTCAGAGGATGCACCTAAACATGAAAGTGTTTCGGACCATTTGGTGCCTGACCACAATTGTACCCTCATTGCGTTCGACTTTCTTGAGCCAATTTCGGTGGGACCAAATATAAGTTAAGATCCTTAGTAGCGGCATATTGACAGTTTCAGTCCAAGTCAAACATGACTTTCTGTCCAGTTGATCTGGAAATGCTGACTCGTTTCCAGAAGACTAGACTACCCGAACAATCCATAAAATAAGGGAAAGATGAAACAAACAATAAAAAAAAGCGATAAAAAACAACAAATATGCCGAATAATTGGCTGGGTTAACTATGCGAATCAATATTCGAGAAGAAGGAACTCAGATATCTTAATGCGATAAATTAATAAAAGTTAAAACCCCTGTGAGAGCAAAGTTAGGCTCATCGAAGCAGATCCAAAAGAATCACAAAGTTGTACTATGATTCAAAGGATGACTTCATCACTTTGATTGATTACGTCGAAAAAGAAACAGCGACAGTCTAGTGGTAAGGAAGTTAACTACGAAATAAATACGGTCAATTGCTCTATCTCAAACTGTCACGACCCGGTAGGTTGTACAGCAGCAAATAATTCCTGGTGTTAAAAATGGAAACAGTAGAATTCCTAATCTGGTTTGTTTTCTCTTTCTCTCTCTCTCGCTTTCTCTGACTCGACAGTGTATAAACACATTTAGGCGTTCAGTTGCCAAAACACGACGCACGCATTCAGGACATGGTCGTCTTATCTGACGACCACGGAGAATAATAAACATTACCGTTAGTGTAACCGAGACAGTCCAATGAAATCTTTGTACTGCATATAAAAGAATGTATGAAGCTTAAGTGTCCAATTCACGTGCGCAACAGGGGAAACCAAACCTACAAAAACACTTTGAATTGGTTCGTGTTTGGGCGGATCTGAGCCACGCTGAACGTTAGCTACCATCCCCAGGCGATATCAGTTGCACACGTTTGCAAGCCATATCAACCAGTTTGTATACTTCCAACGACCGTTTTTGATCTAAACCAGACAACGTGTCAAACTGTATTCAGAGCCAAATAAAACGTTATTTTGATCTTTTAAAACCAAGCACGAATGATCCAACGTGATTGAAAAATACGAAGCGTCAAACATGTGAGGGAGGAAGGGCAAAAATACATGCAGAACGCAGAGGCATATAAAAGCTACCAATAGCTATCTTGAAGATAAAGTGTGCATGTATGATCTAAACACTCCACTGAGCACTTTAGCACATTAGCATTAGTGATAAGCACTTATCATGGCAATCATTTTGTTACGATCAACAAACTGTATTGCTAGTACGCGAACTGACTGTAGCATTTTCCAGCGATCTACCCGAACAATTTGTTCTAAGCGCTCACAAATTCGCTTCATTTAGTCTAATCATGTGCAAGCACATTGTAGCATTACTTTAGGAAAACGTATTAGAAGCGATTATGCTAAAAGGCACAGATGTTTTATTAAACGATCTGTTTCCACTAGCTTAAACCATTGTCCGGTTGTCAAAACAGTTTTAACGTACCTCATTAGCGAACAACACTCCAAAAGTGGCATCGCATTGTTCATATGAGAAATCCGGAGCCTAAATTCCGAAATCCCTGTAGATTTATTCGAAACGCCAAGAGAACGACAGTCCGACTCTTGCGGACCGTTATACAACAAGCGGAACTCAAATATAACCAAAAAGAAAGCTGTACTTGCCGCGTTGTGATTGTGATTGTGCTTTGTCCGTTCTGGTCTTGTCGATGTTGTCCATCTGAGCACGTAGTTGACCAATATTGACCTGACATTGCTTCAGTTCGGCCAGCGTAGCTGCCAAGCGCTGAAAAAGCAAACAGTGCGTGTTCACGACAGAAAGGCAGATGGTGTCGATTGCGTATGCATACATCGGACAGGCGAGCAGACAGACGAACAGATAGAAGCTAACACATCATTGATCAGAAACCAAGGGGACAAGAACACAGTTAAACAAGCGACCTCTTAATTACTGTCAAGCCTGATTAGCCTGTTACCGATTCAAGCCACGTTCAAATTGGAGACTGGCTGCCTAAAGTGAGGTCAAATATGGACCTGTCTTGTCAACCACACCAACATCTTTTGTTACTGATCACGAGACAGACAGACTGAGTGTGCAGCTCCACCTCCATCTTTCCAAGCATACACACGGCAAACAGAGTGTGGGTGCCACTAAAAAATCAACAGGCAATCGGATAGAAGGGAAATGATGCCAAGGTAACCGTGCCACACCCATTCGGAGCATTCAAGAAGAACCAGAAGCCCTTCATGCTTGGGTGACTGTCAAATCTGTGGTCTATAATCAACAGCAGGTGAGTGACGCAGCAAAAATGTGGGTACTCACGAACACACAAGTCACAAGTCCATAAGAGGATGCAAAAAGTCTGGGCACCAAGTAGGAGTGACCACTTGGTGCAATCGTATGACGTCCGACAAAACATAGTTAACTGTAACAGTTAGGAGACACTAGTTAGGAAACCAGCATAAAGGCTGATAAAATAACACACCTTAAAAGCACCATGAATGCCACCTGAATGCGCGAATATCAGGGTAAGCCTACCGACGGGTAATAATCGAGTTCAAAAAGGGGGAGAGCAATCGATAACAATTAAACGGCAAAAAGGATGAATGCGGATTTACAAAGGCAGCTTTGAATGAGTGAATCTGACCAAATTATATTTTAACGTTAGTGACCATATTCCAGCATTGCCTGTATACTTGCAGTGATCAACAATCTGCACAATGACTCTCATGAAGTGGTCGTTCATCCAGTATTTCTGTTACTATCAGTCACCGATGTATCTGGAACAACCTGAATCCACGACACTGTTTAACGAACCACAAAATACGCTACTCGTGTATGGACAGCATTAATATTCTGTACACATTAGATCAGCAACTACCGATCATAGTCGAAACGAAAAGTGACCCTCACTGAAGATAGGTTTGCAGTCGATCCAACAAAACCTCAGTTCGAGCGCAAATGAAGTAAAAGAGCTGTATCTGACCAACTTGCGATCGGGGCATACAAGTGTGCAACCGGGCAAAGATTCATGAAGCACCACCAGTGCACATCTACAATGTTCAAGGCTTGGTCAGATTAGTGTAAATCACGTTGTAACCTACACACAAAATGAACTAGGTTCGCCCTGTGTGGGAAACGATACACTAGGTTAAACACGGGAATTTACTATGGGTCCATAAAAGCTGCAGAATGCGACTGACGACCGTGGTGAGTCAGTGCGATCCACATTTTGAGGGGATGAAGGTTACTAGAACTTAAACGATGATTGCACCGGATTTTTAATCAAAAATGGATTCGGTAACGGCAGTAAAGATGGTCCACGACAAGAGTCCACAATAATCAGGAACATATTAGCGAAGCATCCAAATTTGTTAGTGCAAAGAGTTTCTCTTCAACTCTGAACGAAGCTTAATAAATCGATCGTCAGCAAGCTTTTGAACCAATTAAAGTGCTGTTAGTTGTTTTAATCAACATCATTGTATGAGTAGTTTTATGCCAAAGCACTCTAGCGAGTGTTTGAGCTCCACCAAGAAACTGAAGTCTAGTGTTTCTCCTCCAGAAAAGTTGATAGGAAAATGTATCGGAACGTGAAGGCCGCGACCATATATGAGTAATGCTCAATCTGAAATGGATCAAATCGCCTACAACTCATTAGGAATCTAAGATACTGATTAGCAAGGTCAGTGAAACCGAAGCTAGTATGATTGTTAACAGATAATCCTTGTCTCGTCTTAAGATAGTCTCCAGCTTGATCGTGAAGTTGTCTTACGAAATATATTGTGTTCCAGAGCAAATTTGCTTCAGACGTTCCACTCAGACATGTAAACCGCAAGACAAATACGTTGGATTCAACTATGGGTACGACTCCCACTGACACACGCTACGTAGCGAATGGAAATAACACTTTCTCCAACGTTGTAACATTAGAACTGTAGTTTCGTTCACCCTTCACTGCAGACAGTTGTCCCACCTTTGTAAATGTGAATGCACCACAACCAAGTAATGTTGCACGAACATTTGGTTTCTTTTTACAACACGTTAACTTCATTCAAACATCATATTAGCACCAACTTCGTGCATCTGGTCAGTCCGGATTGAATTTCCATTCTTTACCAACTATCACAACTTGTCTTTGCAGCATCAACAGTATGTGAGAGGTGGGTCACTTCAAACTAAGCCGAATTTGTTCATGCGTGACAAAAACTGATCTACTGATTTTTCAGTCAAACGTAAGTGGTGTTTAACTTGAAACATTCAGATTTGTTGGCACATTGTTTCAGCTCAAGAAAGAAAATCAAAACAATGGACTTCTCAACGAGTGTCCTTCCTTTCATGTAAATTAAGAAGTCCTACCACAACTTCCTTCTTTCAAAGGTCTAGAAATTGCTTCGAGTAATAGCATGACATAGTACTTTCAATGTATCGATGAATTCACCAAGGTTCGAAAACTCCCGTTAGATGTTCGCTGCTTAGTTTCCCTCCATTCCACACTAATCAGTCAATCGGTCTGTGAATGTCTACGTGGTCTTTCATCGGAGGCGTTGTGCGCCAGCTGTTCTCCCTGGTTTGTTGGTAATTAACTGACGTACAAATAGTGAGCTCTGACAAGTGTGAAACTGAATTTTGGTGAACTCTGTCGAACTGGACCAACCACACACGGATGACGTTTAGCTCACACGATTGGCCCATAAACAGCGAGATATTTGAACAGCAGAGATGGCACTATTTCGGCCTTATACAAATGGGATAGTTGCCGTGGTGCTTCCTGTTAAAAGGTACGCGGACAGTTCGAACCCAAAGTTGAAGACTAATCAAAGTAACTGGAGATAGGACTTAAAACCGTGTGATAGGCAAATGGGGCCAGCATCGGGATCTGTCCTAAGCACCAGGATGACGGTAGTAGTACAGATACTTTGATTACTAGAGGAGAAATATTGGGTAAAAATTCGGGAATTAGCAATATGTACGTCGAAACAGTAGGCCGAACACTGACTCAAAGATGTCTCAGCAGGCGCGTTATTATAGTAAATACTCAAGGTTACCTCGGAGGTATCTACAGTAACATCGTTAGTTCAATTAAATTAACTAGATTGCTTCTATCTCATGCGTATGACTAATCTTGATGCTCATAAGCTCTCCAACAATACTGGCAGTAATTTTGGGATGTATTGATACGGAACACAACTAATCGCTTCACAAACCTCATATCGCCCAACGATGACAGTAATGGCTGGCTAGAGACCACAGCCGATCAAAAACGAAGGTTCCAAATTTACTTATTCAAAGAAGTCTTGATTCTTTGCATGATATTGACCAAATCACTCATCGATCGCTTGAAAGCAGTCAATAGCACAACCTTGTATCTGGCTTTATTCACAGTGTGTAACGCCTATCGACCGATTACTATAAAGGGCAGATCAATGTTTGTATGCCAGGCGAAACACTGTCCGATAAACTTCGAAGTTAACCGAAACGTTGTGCACAGAAGGTCTAACTAAGGCGTGATTTATGTGGGTGGAAATGCAGATTACGAGTGATATTCTAGTTGCACGAAAACATTGATTTGTTTGTATCGTAGTCGTTTAAATGGTTCGTACAGCCTGAAAATCTAAAGATCGGTGAAGCGATTAGCTCGGTTATGTACATCGAAGTATGGCTGCCAATTTCTAGAGTGTCCTATCAAACTTCTTAACCACCGGTTTACTAAGCGTTATAAAGTGCTGTTGGTAACCCTTGTTTCCCAGGGTCACCGTGTTCATTTCTGTAAAACTCTTGTGTAACATAGGGTATGTGTGCGGATTGGCGTACTGCAAGAGAATGTATATTGTTATTACTAGTAATACCGTACACGAGTCTGGTCTCGGACTCATGCCCAACTCGGATAGTCGATGAAAGAAGTGGATGAAAGAAATAATGAGCGCAAAATAAGATAAAAAACAGAAAAGACTAAGAGTTTTTCACGGCACGCTGTTTTTGTGTTACTGTTACTGTTTGGTTATCAGTTTTTTGCTTCAGAAGAAAATAAGTATGTATAACGACAGATAAAAACAATCACAACCATTATTGCAACCGTAAACATTATCGGCACCGACTACCGTAGCTCCAGCCAAGATTCGAATGCATTCGAGTTGGGCTGATACACAGTGATCACTTCCCTCATATCACCACAAAGTTGCCGGTCATTAAATTGCCACAAAAATCAGCAGTGTATCGGAGTGTCCAAAGGCGTGATGATGCATCAAGTGTGAATGAATACGCTGAGGACAATTCTACAAAAAGGTTTAATACGCTACCTAATCTGTGGTTATTAAAATCGCACAAAAAATGCGACGCTGACTGAGTCGGTTTCGAAGAGAATAAGGGAGTGGCGGTCACCGAATTTGTCTGGTGTGTTAGATTCGTCCATTACCTAAGGCCAGACGGAGCCCTTGTCGAAGAAAATCTACCACCGCACATTCTGTTTAAACCCCATATCAGTCAACCGAGTTGTTACTGCCGGTAGACAAACTATACTTTTCAATATCATATTGTCCGAAGTAATTATGACAAGGAGAAAGCAATTCCCTATAAGAAGTGCTTTTCCAAAATAAGAAATTATCGCGTAACAGATTCTAGTTTGAAAAATTAAACCACTCAGAACATTACAAGGAATACTGTTTGAAAATCAGAGCTAAACTGTAATCCACGTCCACTGAGTGGACATTTATCAAACGGTTGTCAGGATGTGGCAATTGTACATTAGTGGCAACATTGTAAATGTCAGTGAAGTGTTTACAAATACAGTGGCATTGCTACAGCTTGTACGACGGCTGCGAAGAAATTATCGATCTTCTATTTGTTGCTAAAATGAGGGTGATTCGAAAGCGGAAAGACACGATGCGTGTTGACTCATTCCAATGCCGGCCTACAACACAGAGTAGAACGTAGATTAAATGATGATGACAACAGGAGAAAAGTGCAGTCGGTCCAGAACCACACTTCGTTCCTAAGTGATTGAGGCTTTCGTATTCACACAGATTTTTCAACCAGCATCTTTTGAAGAGCGTTATTCTCGGGTTTTTTTTCTTGCTAGAGCTCGACAATAGTGTACATACTTGTCACGGCTGGGAGTAGAACTGTGGCCACTTTTTCAGGAGTCCACCATGTTGATCATGCCTTTGGACCCAGATTATGCCTGACCGAACCATATGCAAAAAGTCACTCACGCTCATCATCAATCCAGACAATGCAACGTTCTGCAATTTATGTGGTCGACGGTTGAGTAGTTTGTGTGCTGATGATACACCTGAGTGTTTCACCTGATATGTCAGACGAGTAGAATTTCATGCCGTCTCGATAAAGCTGTACGTCTTCGTGAACATTTTGCAGTAAAGGTCAGGGACTTAACGACATCCATCATAGGCATGATCAATTACTTAACAAACTTGCGTCCACTCAGTTGGAGTATTGACAATGAGTACTGTTCAACTAAGGATTTATGCTTACCAGATTTGTAGTGAAATATACCGCGCGAAATATCGATAACCACTCAGTTGCAAAATGAGAGGAATTAACAAAGTTCTGCTTAACAGCAGAAATGTCAAATGTACTGAGTGGCCCTATAGATACAGTGTCACATCATTGTTGGCACAACGATGCTTAGCCAATACATATGCACATAACAAACATTGTGTTTCCTTCGTCTATCTGTCGCTACAAAAAAGGCCATTTTAGATTAGAACCTAGACAAGATACAAAAACGCATATGGCGGCTGTACCGGTTGCGCTGTATCGGTCTTGGCACACTTAGTCTATAAACACTTAGTACCTTTTATTCAGATAGGAAGGAGAAGACTTGATTTCATTCTCATACTTTCAACTAGGCAACAGTATTCGACATATTTTCAGCATCTACACAGATAACCCCATAAACTGTCATTGCTTTCTTAAGTTGAAGCAAAAAAGACCCCTTGCTGAATAACGTCCAAAACCGAAGTGTAGGCCGAAAAGCATAAATAAGAGAGAACAGTTCGTGAGAAAAAATAAAATGTTTCTACCTTAAAAATAAGGAGAACACAAAAAGCAAAGACTGTAAAGTTTTTCATTCAGGCTCTGCAAAAAAGTCAACGAGTTGACGTAATCGGATAATCGGTAGAATATGTGTAACAGTCGAATCTGTATCTAATTGGCTACAAACCAGCCAACCGGATTAATAACAGTCGAAGAATACTCAGGAGTGAAATGCCGTTTGGCAGTAACCATGAAAATAATTCGTCCTTACAGTAAAACATAGAAACAATGGATGTTTGTCTCAACTCTAATAGTTTCGCTGCTTGACAATCAGTGGCGGCCGTTTAAAGACCTGAGACGATCAATTAAAATTCGGGAAGGACCACTAAATCCTGTCTTATTACGTTACATAAAATCAAGCACATGCCACTGTGTTAACCTCCAGATGTCATGATACCCTAGGTCCGAGAAGTGGGGAAGCAATATATGAACTCAGCAGCACCAAGCTGTCATGAGTAACCCTGGTAGCCTCAAGGTCAAAAGTCATTCTTAAGTATCCATCCGGTGGATATCTTCAGATTCAGACGCATAATTGAAAATTTCAGGGCTAATCCTGTTGAGCGTTTCTACCATGTTGAGGTCGTGAATTCATAAAAGGTAACACAAACTGAGTTGGTGTACGGACACGGTGAATCTTTTATCCACAAAAGTTAGTGTCCAAAAAATGCAATTGGATGCACCGGAAGTGGTGGTGTAGTAAGTGCGATTGATTACCCACCTGAGAGTATCAGACTAATCATTCCCACGGCTGTAATTTTCGAAGGCCAACTGCAAGGTAGCATTCAGAATTATGGCAAGTGGCTTCAATGAAGTCCAACCAATAGGCTAATTGTGCCTTCAAGAATCCTGTTGTTTCGATTTCCTACTCAACTGAAGAAGTATCATAAAATGAAAATCTTCTGTCACCATAAAATAGTTTGAAAACAAACCCACATTCGTTAGTGTTTCTCCGTACCTCGAGCATCTTGATTGTCCAACCCTTCTTATTAACTTCTGATCACGTGCCTGCCCGCAACCTGACAGCTCGATCCAACGGTCCTTGGGACAGCAAGATATTCACCGGTCAAAGCTGAATTTCAACACTGGGAAGTTGGTTGATACCGGTGTTCAAGATCTGTAAGTCTACACTCTGCTGACATTAAACGTGGTAGCACTCAGTGAGTAAGACTGTGATACGCACCGAAACACGCAACGCTGTATATCATCTGGTCTTACGTGACTTCCACAAGCTTTTAAATGGCCACCACTGGTTATTAATATGTAGAAAATGTTGTAGTGGACCAGGACGACCAAGTGTGGAACCTTACAGCGAGTACGTGGTGAATGACATGAAAGGAAAAGTGGCGGAGATTGACACAACCGCGACAAGGAGTGATACCGTATTGTACAGAGAACCACGTGGACAGGTTAGCTGAGGGCAACAAATTAACTGAAATGCCAACAGCTGACAAAGCGATGTAATCGTTGCTTGAGTATTCCAGGTGATATATAATTTTGGAGAATCAATTCAGTCTTTTGTTGTGAAAGAAACCTGTATATCCTATATTTTCGGATGACCCAGGGCTCAATTTGGCTCCAATAAGAGCCAATTGATTGTGGATAACCGCCAAGCAATTTTTCACATATTAGGTGGATAGCAATGAGTTGTCATGCTTAAACACATGAGTAATCTTCGGTCTGTTTAATCGCACCCGAATACGACCGCTACCACCTCTGAAGCCCAGAAATATACACATCGGAACACCACAAAAAGATATAAAGTAATCATTGTCTAACGAGTGAAGACAGTTTGGATTACGTGTATATAATGGAATAACAGTCGGGGACATTGTATATCAGCTGTTCCTCATCACACAGGTGTGAAAATACTGTGGATAACGAGTGATCTACTTCAAAAATTCTCCTATCACATACTGCTCGGCAACTAGGGGAGAGGCAAAGCGCGAAAAAACAATCGACCACGCTCAACAGACGTGAATCGGGATAGTTTGATCGTAATCTTGAAACAACGCCAGATGTTGGCTAACATCGCTCGACCTCATTTAGTTGTGTGTTGAGTGGCTAGACACTAAAAATTTAAAACAAACACGAACTCACCTTTTCCCAGCGAGCACGTTCTGCCTGTCTTTCCCGGGCATTCTGGGCCTCATGAGTTAAGCAACGTTGTCGTTGTAATTCCAGTTCAAGCAGGGAAATGTGTCGCAAAGCCATCTCAAGCTGATACAATAAAAAATGGGAGCAAACGAAAAACGCAGGAATTTGGAGGGGTGCACTTAAGAAGGAAAGCAAAAAAAATGAGGAGACCACTTTCGCACAAGAAATTTATCGTTTTATGTAATACAGCGCAACCAGCAACCACATTCAGGGGTCTGCATAGGATGTAACCTGAACGTAGATTTTACATACTGAACAGGGAGCTTGAATTTCCAAAAAACATGAAAACAGTTACATATAAAGAAAGATTGTTCAGGACGGTAGCACAGGTTAGCAGGTCTACAGACAGCCAGTGAGCAAACCAGCAAACACATGTGTGTATTAACAACGGTAGGTATTGCTGTAGGCAGATGAACGCATGAGTGATGGACAGTGGGTGACTCTGACAGTGGGAAGATTAACGAATGCGAAGAGTGAGAAAACGGTAGCTTACACAAAAGAAAAACAATCTTATCACATCAGTCATCATTTGTTCTGTCTTTGAAACACCAGCGTGTTCACACTGGCATGCCAGACAGGAAAACCGACGAAAATTTAAGGTAGATGGACAGGTAAGTGGATCAACAAACCAGTGGGATGTTAGGCGATTGGAATTGTCAGTTGTTTGGCACGATTTACTGGGTGGACAACAGTGATATCATGTCGGAAATGGTGTGCGGATCCCTGTCACCCACCCCATCCCAAACAGTCTAGACGCAGGTAGATTGATCGCATACATGCACACACAGCATACACAACCTAGCGTTGTTTGCGCCTGGGCTCGTCATGTGGTGACCTCAGGTAAACCGTGAACCCATATATTCTATTGGTTGACTGTCCACACACCGCGTGTTAAACACATACACGTGCCAAGTGATGACTCTCATTTGAGGCTTGTACGATGTACATTTTCTGATAAAGGCTCTTCGAGAGGATCGAAACGTTGCGAAACCGATAACTCTGGTTTTAACTCGTTGTGGCTTAACCGATGATTTACTTAATAGTCAGCATCAGCACAACGCACATGTTTTCGCATATCCGTTCTGTATACGGATCGATACTGATAAACAGATTGGGAATAACACAACGTTACGAGCAAGTTGTAATAATCTACGTTCCAACCACGTCGGGTGGCCTTCCTCAGGAGTGCTGTAATCGAAATCCGACTACAACATTCCTGAGGAAGGCCACCCGAGGTGGTTGAAACGTAGATTATTACAGCTTGCTCGTAACGTTGTGTTATTCCCGATCTGTTTATCAATAACATGTTAAACACGGAAGACCTAGCAATGGAACTCGTAATAATCCAGCCGTTTCCATACACATGGCGTGCGGCGTATCCTTGGCAGTGACAGAGTCGAAACTATACCCGATGTCGAAGTAGATCCAACAACTGTTGCAAGTACGCGGTTTATGCGGAGATCGGATCCCGGAGCAACAGCTGTACAGACAACATCATACAGGCGAGTGGAACTCTAACTGCAAGAACTTGCACAAACAAGACGCTATTAAAATTGACCTACCGTCCCAGATGGGGAAAAAGTAAGTTTCTGCAATGCACGACCTTCAGAAAGGCGATGTGGACGGTACTTCAAAAGTTCCGAATCCATGATTGTGGTCCCTAACGCGCGGTACACAAACACACTATGGAGGTAAAGAGATCGTGTGATGCCGAGATCAGTGGGACTGCAAACACGCCAAATGAGTCCGATTTATGAGTCTGTGCCGCGGTAAGCGCGTCTAGCATAAAATCACTAATTGGTTACTACATTCCATATTCAGGTACGCTAACGATCCGTCATCGTTCTACTAATCATTCCCTATACATTCAAAGATCTGCATACAAGATGCCTCATGCTGCGGAATGTTTCGGGCTAATTTTTACTGGTTATACCCGATAAGGTTACCTAAAAAATTTGCCATTCCTGTTCAATACAAAACAAGTCAAATTATGTACCTATGTATGTAATTTCTGTTTGGATTATCTTGTGCTCAATGCTAACTCCAGATCTGCTTTCTTAACATCGGGTAAACTGTTACTAGGGTAAAGTGCATGTTGTCTTGTTTCTAAAGATTAGAGAGTTAATTTTAGTGTATTACTTGCCTGAGTCAGCTGTCCCACAAAACAGTTCGATTTAAAAAAAGCAACCATGTCGTGTTATTTGAGATATACCCAGAAAACGATGTGTGGATAGAACCAATGATGGATAATCAAAACAGACCAGTCGTGGTAACAAGTGCGCCAGCGTCTTTCGATTAATTCAACAGACTAATACGAAAATAAATGCTCCCAACCAATTAGACAGGTAGATAGGGAGATGAATAGGTAAGTACAGATTACTCATGAGTAGTCGGGGATTTGGTTTATTTTCAAGTTGACCATCACTCACATTTGATTGCAACCTTCGCATTCAGATAGACTATGCAGCCAGCCATTGACCTCACATGCGCAATGGTTAGCACGGTTGCCTCATGATTGGAATGGCCGGAGTTCAAATCCCGGCCGCTATAATCAGAGCGAAACTCGAGTCTAGTGTTTCTTTTCGAAAGACACCGGCTGGCTGGAAAGTCTATCTGAATGCGAACACTGCGATCAAATATGAGTGATGGTCAACTTGAAAAAAAAACAAATCCCCGACTACTCATCAGTAATCGAAAATATCGCCTTGCAGGTTTAATGAGTTCAGTGATCTCGACCTGCCTCGGAAGTCCTAATCGCGGGGTTATCGATTGGAGTTAACAGGCAGTAACTGTGTCTCCTCTCGAGACGATCGGGCAACCTGATCATTGCTCACAAGCGAGAGTGGTTGAGCGTTCAGATTTGATGATTCGGTCGTGCCTAATGTGAGGTCAATGGCGCAGTGGTTAACACGGTTGCCTCATGATTGGAATGTCCGGAGTTCAAATCCCGGCCGTGGCAAGGATATGCACTACTGACGAGCTCTAATGAGAGCGAAACTCGAGTCTAGTGCTTCTTTTCGAAAGAGGCTGGCTGCATACTCTCTCTGAATGCGAAGGCTGCAATCCAATATGAGTGATGGTCAACTTGAAAAAAAGTACAGATGAGTTCGGTAAAAACGGACGAGCACACAGTTGAAACGTCAGGGAAGATTGTCATCAAGAATACGCATCTCCTCTTCAACTCGAAGACGTTACATGAGGATGAAACAAACAGGAAGGAAATGTAAGATCACACGAGTTCACGTGCAACTGTAAACATCTACCTTAAACAGGTAACGCCAGTGTCGGAAAATGAACTGGATGATTAGTTCTCTGCTCTGTTTAGTGAGCCTAGCTTGGTTATCTGACAAATGTGTCAAGAGTAATTTCGGTTACCGCACACATCTATAAGATTTCATGTAAAACTCTTCTCGTGTGAATACGACTGTGAGTGTGTAACTAAATGCGGTCTGTGGTAGGGAATAGTTTCGTTTACTACCGGAACAGCAGAACACGGTTGGTCACACACGTAGGCACATAGAGTTACGCGTGTTTCGCGTGCGGCTAAACGAGTAATCTATGATTACGAAATGTCTCTTATTTGGAGCAAAATGGAACGTTGACTGACCGTTTGGAACGGGTTGCTCAAAACTTGCTCTCTGGCCTGCATTCCACACAGACACACACACACGCATACACAGCGAAACAGAGAGGAGGAGATCGTCAATCATTCAGGGGAGCCAAATTGTGGATGTGGCCACTTCAAACTTCCACGTCATGTGGAGGACGACACAATTCTCAAGTAGTGTAAAGAATGTTAGACAATACTCCATGCCGACAATACCGGCATATGGAAATAAGACGGAAGGCTAAACTTAAAAACCTAAGGGGGGCGAGCTAAGCGAATCAGGGTCTGTGCCAGTGACATGAGATGTACCTCCCAGAAGCCTCACGGATACGCTTATAAAGTGGCTGTTAGAATGGTTTTATCCCATGACCGTTAACGAAGTAAGTTGCTTTCATGCGTGCTTGCGTTCTTCACACATATCGGATGAAATCAACGAACAATGACGATCACACGCCGTAGATATGTGGTCGCGTGAATTTCACAAGCTCCAAAGCTCAGACACTGAAACTGTGTATAGATAAATAGTTAAGTTAAAGATGTTAACTTATCATATTCCCAGTCAGCGGACCGAAGTGAAGGATTGAGGTGAACAAATGATGACACGAAATGGAGACATTAACAAGAGCTGAGAGTCTCACAGTAAACAGTCAATTGCTGAATAGGTTAGAGATGATTGATCGGGTGTCCATCAACGAGAGCATAATCGATGTTTGTGAAGTAAGAAAGATCGTAAAAACGGGATGGAGAAAATTAAGATGAAGTAGATTTCTACATGCAATCTTTCGCTTAGATCTTAGCCGTTAGTTTGTTTTCAAGATGTAAACAATCTGACGCTCGGCTAAACTTTGGTAAAAGGTTACAATGAAATCAACTTCATCTCTATTATCATCCGTTTCAAGACTAAAGATTCTTTCCATGATTTTATGGCAGACAGAAATGTGTGAAACATGAGAGAGATAGTTCGCTGCAGTATCTACAGAACAAATGTCATCTTCTCCACATTCAGAATTCGGTCATTTGCCTGTAATTTGTAGGCTACTGTGTGTTGACTGCTTGAGTTTGGAAGGGGATTTGACGAATTAGACTTCTTTTCTTTATGTTCTGTTATTTCCAACCCAGAACTGTTTCTCAACCTTGTGAACTGTAGTGCTTGACAACGATGGCCCCCGTTCGATGGACCGCTAAGCCTCACTCTTTTCAGCTCGTTGGTCAGACTAGTCTTCACGTGGCAACGTTAAACATGCACTTAACGTCATTCTGCGTATCTTTGTTGATGTTTATAGCTTGTCAAACATGTGTGTGTACTTTGTGACTCTCATTGTCTGAAGTAGGGTAAATTGTCCTCCCGAGATAACGGCGAAAAACATGTGCTTTTGCGTATTATCAATTAGAATTGTTTAAATGTGTCCATTTCAATGAGTGGACCAGTTAGGACATTCGAATATCCACGTTAACGAATTCCCGAGCCACGGTACGGAGATGGGCATCGCGCTATCCAGCAGTCACCGACGTGATATGCGAGCAGCAAATTGGATGAAGCAGAATAAACACAAAAAACGAAACAGCATCAAAAGGTTTACCGAGTACCGTATAGTTAGGTATCAAAAGAAGTTGGATCCCTGTTCATGCATGTAGAACTGTGTTCCTGCGCTTGAATTCTGGGGGAGTGGGTCGGAGTGGACTGGATCGATCAGTACCCATCCGAACTTAACGTAGGAGAGAAATCTACCAAAATGTAATTAAGTAATGACATAGAACTATTCGGATCATTTTTGAACTTGTCCATCGTTCAAAATAACACTGGAGATGTTAACATATGGGAACCTAGTTGAATGAGTGGAAAAAGTGGATAGACAACTCTCAGAAACACGTGAATGGTGAGGCCTATGGAAATGTGGTACAATCCATCTTTTTCGTGTGGGTGGCGATCTTACAGAGAGTCAACGCAACATCATACGCCTGTTTAAAAGTAAAACATTCTTGGTCACGTGGATCATCAGAATTTAAGCCGACTGAACACGTCTGGAATTGGTTGGGTCGCACGGCTAGCGAGTATCGCAACATAACATGTCTAACCCTGCTATTGCATTTATTCATCAACGTGTTGAATTAAGTGTCTCAATCGTGTATCAAAAATTTTCCGAAAAGTGCCAACAGAATGATGGAGGTCGTTGTCAACACAATGGAACCGTTACTAGTCATTAAAGACTAGAAACTCTTCTTCTGAGAGCGACAGGTTATGATCTGAACTTATTCACTGTAAAGAGTGACACATTTTATCGGGCATGTAGTGAAAAACCATCAATATATGGTTGCTGATGGGGACAAGTGGGAACCAATGACTCAGTGAGTCGTCACACTCTCTCAGGCTCTCTGTTACGGCCCAACAAGAAAAGTAATGCGTAGTCTTGGGCTAATTCGTGCGATAGTGTTTTGTAACTTGTAAGTGATTTTCAAGTGAACATATTTACACTGTAGCCTAGCCCATGTAACAAGTCGTGTTATTTCTATGAATTTGCTGACAAATGCTGCGCGATTAAAAAAATGCGTAGACTTGTTCAATAGGATCGGATGGAAATAAGAAGCACAGACTAGAACCACAAAACTTACTCGCCCGGAATTCGCTTGCCGCGTTCGTTTCAATCCCTGCCGTAGACCGACTAGTTCCTCTGTCAAATTCAGCAGCGCCGCAGTTTCTGTACTTGGATCGTCCTCTTCACCGGTTTCCATGTGGCGAGTACCTCGTGCTTGCTCACGGTCCGCGAGCGACAGAGCGCGGAGTTGTTGCGCATCTAACGATCGACGACGACTTGATCGATGTGTGACTGGACGTTCGGATTCATACCAGTGGAGTGAGGGAGCTTTGTAGTCAACGCCAGGATAATTCCTAGCCTGGCATTGACTACGATCCATGTGTTGCGTCCGGCTTGTGTATCCGGTTACAGAAGACTGGTGGGGATGACCTTGATGATTGAAAACCGTGTGCACATTAGAGTACAGGTGACATAACACTAGAATATCTTTCAAATTTATCGAGCGGGATGTCGAACGTCATCCAGCGAATATGATAAGAAAGTTGAGGAGGGAGTCACTCTAATAAGCTTTCAGATGTGCACATAGAAATGACGAGGTGCCCCTCCCCAGATGGATCAGAGAAGGGACCAACCAAAATTGGTCTTTTCTGATGGCAACCAATAGGCAACACTTTTTGGTGCCTTGTAAATGGGTACACTATAACTGCGTGAATGTCAAGAACTTGATAGTACGTCCTATATACCGTTTCGAAGAGGTTCATGACAGTTCCTCTGCTTACCTCATTGCCTTCGATACAGTAACATATTGCTTCATGAGGGCCTTCATCTGTTCAAGGGGGTACCGAAGGGTTTTCAGGCAGGAATTAGGGATGACAAGTGGTTGATAAAACAGCCTAAAACAACTGTGTGCTTATTAACCAAAGGTTGCGGGTCAACTGATGACTGTAATCAGTCATTGGTCTGTAATTAGACATGTAACAGTGACATTTATTTGTGTAAAACGTAACGACGTGGGTTAACACAGATTGTGTTTTGAACACTCAGGTCGACATTCATGAGCAGAGAGAAATGCTGATTTTGAGAGGTAAAAGTTGAGGATAAACATGATGTCCATTTCAAACAGGAATCGGATCAAATTATTGATAGAATTTTTGTGTTCTCTTCCATTTTAGTATTTTAAAGAGGTTTCAAAGTGGTCCATCTGAGAAAATGGTTTATTCAGGATGGATAACTGTGACTAACATCCACGTGTGTAACATGTTGCTTTCAGCTACCTAACTTAGTGCGAACGATACAGTCTATTGCATAGTCACTTGAATCGAATCATATCGGTTTTCAGTGTGGAATCATGAATCAACACCCTGTGACTGCGTTCGTATTGTGTTGACATGTGGGAAACAGGAGAGCATCCGTGTTATGAGTCGATTTCATGAAACAAGTTGGGCAAGCCTTGAAACAGAACCCATGACTGACATTTTTAAACATGCTCGAGCTACTCATTGACTAAATACAACAAAACACGGTCCAAAAAACACTTTCAAAGTGGGTTAGAAGGACAATCAAAAGGGAGATTGTGGCGTAAGGTGATTTAGCCTAAGAAGGTACGAGAACATCATTAGGCCCAGTCGAACAACGACACGACTAAGACAGTTACATGCGTAAATGTGGTCTGCTAGGCTGACCATAACCCTTGTGTTAAAACAGAAGACTGTCAAATAAACTGGTGATGGCTTAAAAACTGACTAAAGAGAAAATCGGCGGTCCATGATATACAGCTCAGATCTATATACCTACAGGACGTTCGTACGCACATTGAGCCCCCCCAGTCCATAACTAATCAAACTCACGATTCGAAATAACGACTGCTTATCTGTTAGCAATGGCAAAAACCATGATCTATGGTTGTTGGCCGAATTTCTAACTGCTCTGGTAAAAATTTTCATGTAAGCTGATGATCAGACACCTGAAACAGATCGTGTTCATTATTTTGCTGACTTCTTACAACTTAAGACAGATAACTTGATTGGAAGTTTGTTCAAAAAATGTTTCCAGTCTTTGTCTACTGAACTAAAACAATGAGGAGATCGGCCATGCAGTATAAACAGATGAATGATTAAAAAACAAAAGCCGGTTATCATACGGGTGAACAACACAATGGGCTGTCCCAATTACGAGTTTATGGCTTGAAAATCATTTCCAAAAATAGAGGTCGACATTGTGTTTCATGTATTCTATTACTATCAACTAGATATCAGCCAAAGATTAGTATATTCCAAAGTATATAATGTCTTTTCCTAGAGGATGGGATGAAGATGTACGGAGATGATAACGTGAAATTTGACAGTAGAAAATGTTCCAAACTTTCGAAAATTGTGGTCTACTACAATAGTTAACTTGAATTTGACGAAATGACATGCTTGTAAAATATTCAGCAATTGGGTTGACACCCGAGCACACTGGATTATACTGAATAATATAATTGGCTGTCACTGCTGCGATTTTAATGTTCACGTGAGGGAAGAGATAACGCTACGCTTATGAAACCAAGGGACGATAAGTTGAACAAATTTCTCAGATGAATGTGGCCCGCCGCATACCTACTAGCATACCACAAACTCTGTCCAGAAGAAGACCACCAACCTCTGCCATACCAAACCCATATGTGACCGTCAGGGGCGTCATGTGAAGCTGACGAAGTCGACATTATAAACTGACTGGGCTATGTCCACGCAACCGCCTGGTTCTACTGGTTGTCTACATAGCAAACTTACTTCATTGGCTTTCCAACATGAACCTCATGTTGGCATACTCTGGCGACACCTGTGGCAATTTCATTTCCATTGGTGACCCTCCTTTCATAGCGGAAGCGTGAACCCAGAATCAATCAACCACATTTACACAACACACTAACTAAGACTCACCTGACTGATATCACAAAAGATAGCCAACAATCAAACTTCTTCATCAGAACGCATTTAAAGCTCAGCTGCCTATTAGCCTTATTCATGTTTACTCAAGAAAACCATCGTTTCAAACTGTTATCACGTGTCAGATACTTCGCGTGTGCAACAATTTTAGTAATGCAGTACTACCTCGAACTGGACTGGGCAAATCGCATCCATAGGTCATATCGTCGACCTGATCCGGGGTCCATTGATTCGAGCACGGAGTTTGATCCTGTGAGCATGACCCATTTCTGTACTCACACTGGAACGATGCCTGCTCATCCTCTGGCCCCGTAGTACTTGGCAGCAGTCGACGAGCCCGTCGTTGGTATGTTTGTGTGTCATGGCGGCCTGCGCGGTGACTGAGCAGGCGTTGTGGCCTAGGCGGCTTTGGTGTGACTGTGTCCAACTGGTCAAAAGAGTCATCGTCGTGACCATTTGGCGATGGTCTGGTTACGGTGGTCAGAGTGTCGGCAAAACTGCGCACCGTTCCACGACCGGACACAGTGTCCCGAGTGGTGGCATTGTGTCGGCTATGTGATCTTGAATCCGGTCCAGTGTCCATCAAGGACTGCCAGGGCGAAAGTGGAGAATAGAACAAAAAAATATGTATGAGCTTGGTATCTACCTAAAAATCACATTGGCTAATGTACTGCAAATCCAAGCATGTCGTTTGCAACTTGAATCACATGGTGCACGCTATCTGAGTTGATTCAGAAAAACATTGGGCAGTACATGAGTCAGCTCGACTGTGAAAATATGCGGCTGCATTTGAATTAAACTAGCTAGCAATTAAGTAACGAAGTTACGTTAGCTGACTTACTTAGTGAGGTGGCAAAAATGGGGTCATGATTTTTTCTGCTAATCCAATTCCCTAATACCTATCCCAGATCCAGATCAATCTCAGCGATAAACTTCACACTATTCCGTTCGCCGTTCAACTGCATCAATTGTGTGTTGTCCTTTCGAAGACAACTAAACATTTCATACCTAGCAGTAACACAGTTCCAAGATGTTGGTCGATTCCAGCCTAAAGTGTCCGAGAAATCCTGCTTAATATTCATTCACCTGAGACTTTGGGTGGATTGTATATGACGCACTAGCACGAGCGCGTAACTGAATAAAAAAATGAAAAATTTAATTTCTCGGCATGAGTTTGGAGGTCGTCTACGGTATCTGAACATTCTGATACTGTCACTGGTTCCAGTCGAGTCGAAACCCAGATCTTCATGACTGGGTCTGTTCTGACACACGATACTAAAAAGTCAACCGAGACAGAGAAATCGGCACACGGTAGCGGTTATAAATACCTCATATAACCACAAATTACCTTGACGATGTGACCACGTATTAAACAACATCGTGTGGTGAGATAATTAGAAAATACCTACAATTTCTCACACAACGAAGTGTATCCTTACTAATTTAGAGAAGGCGACCGGAATCCACTCGAATTATCAAAAATAGGGATACCTATTGGCACAGCAATCAAAGGTCATCAGTTACGTAATCGCAGAAATGGTATGCGTGAGAACTAGGAGGATTGTCTCAGATTTTAAAGTATTAATATGAGGAACATTTGAGCACAGCTTTTTCATTCGGATGGACTTTCCAGTCGCCCACTTTCGAAAATAAGAATTATATTCGAAGTTCATCCTTGGTAGAGCTCGCCAGTGGTGCATATCCTTGCCGCGAGAGGGATTAAAACTCCGGTCACACTTTCATAAGACACTCGTAGTGAGCACTACGCCAATAACCACGCATTAAGCATGATAGAGTTATTATATCTAAAATCACACCCACTTTCGTCTTTACGTGTTGATCAGGTTTCCCGATTGTTTAGATGGGAGACACAATTATACCTTGTAAACTGTAATCGACAATCCCATGGTTAGGACCTTCGAACCAGATCGAAATCTCCGCCTTCATTACTGGTGGTGGAATTCAAATCCCGGCCCTGGCAAGAATATGCACTATTGAGGAGATCTAAAGAGCGAAAACTAGAGTACAGTGCTTTATCAGAAAGAGGTTAGCTGAAAAATCTGTAGGAATGCGAAAGCTGACATAAACTGTTACTGTTGTTCAACATAAGTCAATCAAATCCTAGACAATTCACCAATATTTATTTATGTAAATAAATTCGTATAGCCGTGACTACTATACAGTGAAGAATATCTGGTAGATTGAAACCCCATCTTTAAGATAGGTTCGCGAGGCGAAGTGTGTTAGTTGTGATTGAAACCATCAGATGCCCGATATGATACAAAATCAACCCGCTGAAACGAAATTCTGATTCAAGTTTCTTTGTCAATGAGAGTCACAGCAGAGTAAAAGGGGAAACAAAATAGCAAACGCTGTAACTTACCGACAAAAGATTGTTTGATTAAAACAGCACTCAGCACGTGTACTGGAGTCTGTCAGTCCAGCAGTACTGGTGTTAATAATTATCGCAACATATTTGGAGTGCGGTCGATCGTGCACAGTGGTCGTTCGGCCTTTAAAATCCGCGGCTCATCTTGTAGGTTAGCCTATTTTTATGTGTTGCTTTCCAGACCCGCATAGGCTTCACGATGCAGTCATGAGGTCGTCGGTTCTGGTAGGATCTTTCACGTCCGTCCCGCTGAGCACAGCGTCTGAAAAACTGATTCGCACTGCAGGCTACCAGCTTCTGGTGTATGCGTGTGCATACTTACGACGCGTGGGTGCTGATGTTCGCATCCGTGCGTAACTATATGGCCTACTGCACGCCGATTGGTTGACGATATGCACACATACACACATACACACAGTCGATCGCGCGCGCAGTCACGTGCAACCAATGGGACGGCAATAAACCGATTCCATCATTATCCCGATCCTTGACCAACGTAAGGTAGGTAAAAGGTAAGATGGCCTCCACAAGCAAGTAGGCGGCGATAAGTGATTCATGCAGATATTCAAGATATCACCGACTCACGTTACGATTAGAGACCGAATAAATCGGCTTACCAACTAGACAAAATTGAAAAGAGACCCGAATGTAAAAATCTGAGCTTGTGTTGGAATCGAACCAATAAGTGGAGTAGGATGCACAAACACAGCAAGCGCTTTGCCAGCTGAGCTATGAAGTGACGCTGGTAGTCCGGAAATTGGCCATAAAACAACTCACACACTGAAATCTCACATGCAGCCGGCACTTCTGTTGAACACAGTTTTTTGGCAGACAGCCATTTCAATAGACATGTTTTGGGCACGAATTTAAACTGCCCCACACATCACGGTTTCTTTGGTTTCAAACGTTTTTGAACATTAGCAAGATAGTTCGAGATGAGAATGAGCAAGAAGCTGCCATGTGCGACATAGTTGGTGCCCTGTGGGCAGTTATAGCTACCAACAAATACGATGAGTCATTTGAGACACTGGTTCCGAGGGTAACTACTACATACATACATACTACCCATCGGGTCATAACAAGTTAACGAAACTCAAGTTAGGTTGATGCTGAAGGTGTAAAAACGGTCCAAAAGACACTTCCAAAACAAATGAGTAACGCTCACATATCTCTTTACAACGTCGTTGTTTTGTACAAAACCAAAGACTTTTCAGGACTGAATTGAATATCCAGAGGGATCATTCATGAAGTTCCTATAGGTGTTACACGTTTACACGGAGTCCAGCTGTTGCGGAGTAAAGACAGACAATATAACAAACGTGGTGCGAGCCATGTAAGGCCTCGTTTAGCTGTTGTACCTGCTCACCGTAGTTGTCTACAGACTGATCAGTTTGCATCTGAATTTCCAACATGCACACACAGAGGTGACCCAATCCAGTCTTACTTATAGTAACGGAAGGCCAGTTAGGTTGCCGCAGAAGTAAGTTAGTAATTGTCATCGACCATATTCGGAAAACGGGTTTCGAAACGGTTTACAACCAACGACTTGCAAATGATGGACGGTCAGATTCTGTCAACAGACAATGTAGCGTCGCACATGCGTCGAAATGTAAAGGTCTTTGGCTTAGAATGAAACATTAATGTCAAACCTAACGGACAAGAGTATACGTTTACTGTACTAATTAGGTTGCAGTGACACCGGAAAATTGGATATCAATGTCGGCCAACTGATGTGCCCGTGGACATAAAGAGCCAAGAGATCAAACCGTGCCTCGAAATCTTTGTGAAAAACATAGGCAAAAAGCAAAGGCGGTTATCGTAGCCAGGAACTAGGTGGTTTGATAAGGAACAGAGTGCGTTATAGACCACCGTCTACACGTACAATAGTTGTCGTCCATGTAACAAGATGGGGATGGACGTTTTGACGGACAGTGCCTCATCGGATTATTAAGCCCACCGATACTCACACAGTGTTAGTATACTCACTTTAGGATCCTCTCTAAAAGAAGCATCATAGTTTGTCTGTGAAGTCCAGTCGATAGCCCGGTTAGAGTGACCCTCAGCTAAATACAATGTTTCAATCAGCAGTGTTCACCTAGTTGAAGTCGATAGTCAGACATGGTCTTATTGACTACAGTTACCGATCAATTCCGAGTTCTGCATAACCAACATTCGTTGATACGGATGTGGCTCTGGTGCTACACCTGTGTGCTTTTATCCGCTCAAACAGGTGATACAAATTTTTCGGTTATTTACAGATAGTGTGAAACACACGGCAAACGTGCGAGTGAATGAATTGGTGGGTCGCCCAGTTAGGTCCAACGAACAGCATACTAATCCAAAGGTAGACACGTATCTAGGGCGGCAAAAACGTAACCTGACAGGATGATCATAGGATAATGTGACATCAGTGCATTATGACTGTAAACTCATAGTCACATGTCGATTAGTTTGGGCGATAAATGATGGAGGTAGCGAACACGGATATCATTTAGTGCAGATTTACTGCTAACGTTCCGTCCCGGTTAGTTCTATTAAGAGGACACGTCCGTTCGTGGCCGGTTCCGTAAGTCACCAGTGTGAATAGAGGGTGCAGTCAAATTGCGTAGACAGTGCACTGCCCAAGAAATGTGCACCGTCAAATATTTAAACGACAAACTTACAAGGACAGATGTCCTTTCGAATGGGTTTACACAACCAAGACAAGATCATTGTTAGGTTCAGTGTTGATTCAACCAATACAGGGCGAGTGTAGGAACAGCAATGGCGTGGCGTCCCACTGGTATACAATCCACTGAGGGACAATGCGAACAGACTGTGTTTGTCCCTTTGTTCCTCCTGAGTAAGCTAATGGCGCTTAGTTTTTACAAACTAGTGAACACTACACATCTGTTGAATGACGAGAGTTATGGACAACACTAAAACAAAGTTGATCCTGTTGGATTCATCTGGAATGAATTTGTGGAACCAGGAAACCCAATGCTACAAAGATGTTAAAAGTTACACAGAACTTTCTCGACCGAGGCGCCTTGCGAAGAAAACAGCATTAAATGAGCGGGAAAAAAGTAAACCCGAAGGAAGACGGTCCACCACTGGTGGGTTAAACTGCACAAATTTGTGATCGTAGCCCCGTTCATCAACTATTTACCGGTAGACGGTCTGTTCGGGAAGTATTTGCTCGTCTGGGGTCCTATGCGTACGGATTTTTTTATACGACAGCTCTTGGGGGAAAAGATTGGCGGAACCGTTCGCATCCTAGTGGGTGGTTTCCATCAACAATCGTTGGTGGACCACGCCAACCTCACCAATGAGGCAACGTTCCAGCCTCACGGTAAGGCGAACATAGAAAATGAAGTTTATTAAACGATGCAGAACCTACAAATACTAAATGGGTTTCAGTACGTCTTTCATGTTAAACTACTCGTGGCGTTTAGGATACACAACATTGTGTCTGAAGAACCCGAATTTTCTGACGGAACGATAATTAGTGCCCCTGATCTGGAATTTCCGTCAGCATTTCTGTGTCAGTAGTTGCAGAGATCAGATCTTGATCGACTGAGGGGCATCTACTCGTTATACGAAATACATGCGCTATTGGTCTGAAAACTGAGTACCACCACACGTGAAAACGATTTGGGCGGGAGTATCCCAAAAGAATTTGGAATGTCTCAAAGTAGTGCGTCAATAGCAAAGAAGGCCAAAACAATGCTTTAGTCACACACCTGAGTGTTTGAACAGCTTTCTGTAGACTGTCTCATCATGTTCACTTAACCGAATTACACAAGTATGTCATCCTAAGTTAGTGAGGGACATTATTCTTGTTAAGAAGATGCAACGTGGAGCAAACAAACGAACTATGGTGTTACGCCCTCTACTTCAACAAGACAGGTGGCGCAACCTAGGATAGTTTTTGATGAGCTACCGGCATATCGTAGAAGACTTGATTTTAGTATGTTGAGTCTTCTATCACTTCCAAGGTCTCTTACTAAAAACAATAACCTCAGATTGACTCAATAAAGCTACAACATCAAAAGAGCTGTTTGACTTATAGAGAACATTATTTTATCTCCCCGTTGTGCCTAATTTGGAACAACTCACCAGAGTCTGCCGTAATGGTAGCAACGGTAGTTGAATTCCAGTACAGACGGAATGCACATATTCAAGAAACAAAACCCAATGTAAGAGCGGCTTGATCACCAGAATCACTACCGTGAGATGTAGATATTCCCCACCTCTCTCTATTGATGCTAGCAAGTTTCTGTCCGCTTATACACTGTTGGACGGTTGTTGTATGCTTGATAGACAGTGGTTGAGTTTGCATTCCGCTCAATGTCCCCTAACTTCCTCTTTCGCAGTCTCTATCAACAACTCTCTGAAACTGAAACGATCTTCCTTCTAAACCGTCTAACGCAGATCCCGATGTACACAAGTATACCCAGTTTCTCCTAATTTGTAAAATTTTTAAATCCAATGAAATATTTTTGCGAAACTGGGACAGATCGGGACGGACTTCATTAACACTCACCGAGGTTCCTCAGCTCGACTCTGTTTAATTTTTTCTATATATTTGACAGTAATACGTGATTTCCGTTTCTAAGCCTTATTTCATTGCCAACCAAAGACAGAACAAAACAGTGGTTTAGCGGAAATTTCCTAGGAGATCAACCAGAAAAGTTAATCCCACTGTGATACGAGGAATGTCATTGTCATTTGCTTTGAGTGCAATCACGGTTAGTACTAGTCAATTTGGATTAGCCTGTCAGAGTGACCGAAGCCAAAGAAAGCCTGAACACAGCTAGCACTGAACCACTTGTGGTTCCACTCAAACGCCACATATCCCATGTAACCCTGAAGAACTAAGACCAGAGGTCGTCTCAATAAAGGCTTTTGTGTACAACTGGCTAGTGTGGATAAAACCAACATGCATACCCACACACATACACATGTGCTCGTGGAAAAGGTTGACGTCATAGAAAATAACAAGATGATGAGTGAAGATAGATAGTAAGGCTTACAAGCTTGTGAGTGACTCCTGACTTCTTGCGATTCCCGGTCGGAGATAAGGAGTCTGAGCAACAAGAGGAAGAGGCGTTGTCCAAAGAGCGCGTGACCCGTGGGATCAGGTTTTCGATTCGAATCAGATCGGATCGCATCTGGTCCATTTCGAATGCGCATGCCTTGCGGGACATAGTGAGCTGAAAGATTGGGTACGGTGAAAAAAAACAGACTGAAAACGGATGTAATGAATGTTGAGTGTTTAGACCATTCAGTCGTGGAAGACCGGATGGCGAACGCAACAGACACACGAACAGCAGCTCTATAATGTACCACGCGGGTCAATCGGAGTCATTGAGGTATGACATTAGTTACCTACCACCATAAAATGTTTCGTTCGTCCATAGGTAATTCCGTATACAAAAGGCATTGAACCGATGGAATAGATATTCATGAAAACGTGCTTCCGTACAACATTCGCTGGCTGGTAAATTAGGCTTTTAATCAAATACTATGAGGATTCCAACAATCGCATGTTCAACTCAGACAACTCGGAAGCGTGACAACGATGGCAGCGCATTCGTTCGCGCTCCTACGGCGAGCATCTGGTTGAAGACTTTTCTAAACAACTAACTGTTGATCATATGCTGTGCTTTTGTAGCGACTAATTAACGCAAGGTAGACACGTTTATCCAAAACCGCAACGACTAGACAAACTCTTTTCGATTCCCATTTTAAGCAGCAATCTAAATGGGGTTGTAGTGATCGCTACCTGAAAGAAGGCGTGGGGTGTGTGATCACTAAAGTGGCAAGGCATACAGTTGTGGCTTATTACAAAAATTTCGCATCACTCCACACAATCCTCGATCAGGTATTACGTCTGTGTTGTGTCATTTAGTGAGTACTTCAACCATCCACTCATGCGCATATAGTTCAAAACCTTCGAATTCAACCACACGGTTGGCGGCATCTGATTCGGATTAGCCTGTCACAGTGACCGAAGCCAAAGGACGCCTGCGCTTAGCCATCACTGCAATTAGCTTGCGCTGCACCAATTGCAGTTCCACCAACACACCACATATCCAGTGTAAACCCGAAGGAATAAGACTGGGAGGTGTGCCAGTGGGGCCTTTGTGTCCAGCCAGCCAATGCTGGTTAGCCACTTGATTGGCTAATAAGGAAAGGAAACTCTTATCTCTCGGAAACTAATCAGAGAGGCTGCAATGACGAGATCTACACTGAGAAGAAAGATTTTTGAAGTATAATACAAGAAGCGTTGCAGTATAGGGGTGCAGGTTAGTGCATCCCAGAGAAGATAAGGATGAAAAGCAAAGTTCTCATTGGACTATGAAAAGCCAGGCAGACCATTCATCATACATTACATCAACAAAGCCGGAGAAAAGAATGGGTAGAAGACCACAGACACTCAGGTTTCTGAAAAGAAGAGCGGATTAATTGTCAATGACCACGATGTTGGCCGATGCAGTCATTAACAGAAGTAGAATAGGTATACCGATATGACCTACCTGAGCCTAACGTACTCGCCGCCTCTTCGCCGACGGGGTACTATGAGTACGTTGGTGACCTACTAGCCCCAAATGGCCAGCGCATTCGCGGCCGCACACATCGCAACGCCATATAGTCACGTTACCGCAACCACAACCATAAAGAGCAGACACACACTGTCGATCAAGTGTATGATCAGAGCTGTGTCGGTACGCAGCCAAATAACCATGTGATAGTCAGTGGCAAACGAATAGGATGGGTCGATCTAACGGTGGGGACTTTGAAAGCACAGCTTACGAAGAAGTGGTTCTGTGTACTTTTGGTAACAATACGTTTCTTGTGGAGCTACGATAACCAGCCTATAGCGATGAGGCTTCCTAATGACACTTGTGGTTGACACGCGTTTTACCGGTAATCATGATGACAACCTGCTCGCACACGGTTTTCCCATCAGTTGACTTATTTGCAGTCTCCTTGGTACGAGCCACTGAGAAAAAGAAACCGATACAAAACGAGGAGAACCTCACTAGTTAAAACAACATGGTAAGTCTTAGAGCTTTGGAAAAACAGCTTGACCTTAACAGTCTATCTGAGTTGGTTATGCCTGTTATCGTCGATCGTTCCATAAAACCCTACACATTAACCCAAAGAATGATTAGAGTTGCATTGAAAACGTACCATATCAGGAAGACATTAATCGCATGAGTCTCAAAGCGAGTACTAAGTGTGCTTTTCTTATTAATCGTTTTGTTCCATTTTTCATTCATTCAAGATTACATGAATAAAGCTGAAATGACAGTATAGCCTACTGTCAGAAAACCGACGTTTTTCGGCTAAGTATTGACTGTTATGGAAAATACACATTTTTTCGGTAATATTTTGTATGAATAATAGACTACTGAAAGGTCACACTTCCAGAACCAGACTCAAATATAAAATGGACACTCTATGTGCATTATTAAAGTGTAGCTGTACAACGCTGAGCGAACAAAGATTGCTGAGCGTTCAGCACGAACACCCACCAAGTCCAACAGTTGTTCCGCATGGTTTTCCAACGTGTCCGTACTTTTTACTCGAGGCCTGCTGGTGCGGCGTAACCGAATATGTCGAGGAGAAACGATAGTACTCATTGATCGCAACACTTTTCGTTTCCGTTTCAGCCCGTTCGTGGCTCCGTTGGCACTGGCCCCAGACGCCGAGGTTCGCGTGATTGAATCTCGCGCACGTCTGGCTGCCGAGGAAGGACCACCGTCCGAGTGAGCCTCGTCCGATCGATGACAGAGCCCCGAGTGTGAGCGAGCAAGAGAACGAGTGAGGGGATTTGGGGAAAATCGTCGTTTGGTATTTGAACTATACAATTCTAGGAAGGAAACCAGCAATCAATTAATATTGGAGAGGAAAAGAGGTAGAAAGTACAGTAGGCAATTTGGGAAATATTCAAGAATAATGAAATAACATGGTAGCTCTATTTATCAGCAATTTGTTGCAGCATGAACTAACTGAACCGAGTTAGTAAACCATACTGAAAGTCTGCAAACGTGGCTATGTCGATCAGTGTACTTTTGGTCACTCTGACCAGATCGTTGTGTCAAGTGAAGTAACTTGAAGTAAACCATGTAACCATTCTTTTGCTATCGCAAACTACGTAGCTTCTTTCTTTTTGAACAGTATTTCTGTTTCTAAACAGCTCCACATGTCGCTCATGTCCTCACATAATTCGAACTTCCAATGATACATCAACAATTATAAGATGTGGCTTTGCGCATCACGCATACCAGATGACTTTGTGTAACACTTTTTCCCCTTGAGGGTTGAAAACCGTGTAATGCACGGCGTCCGTGATATCCGGGTCAACATCGTCATTCAGCACATAGAGACGGAAGTCGGCAACAGCACTAGTATAGTCACCGCTGTCAACAAGCAATGTTGGGGACTGTCGGAATTATGAGCATTTGCTGATTGGGAATGAAATCCAACGTTCCTGAGGAAGGCCATCGGAGGTAGTTGTAACGTAGTGTATTGCAGCTTGTTCGTAACGCTGTGTTATTCCCAATCAATGTACTAATGAAATTCAGTTTTATCAAAACACACTGATAGTCATTTCTGTCCTGATAGTGTTTTATTTTGTCTCAACCATCTAGCAACATAAGCTGGAATCAAGCATCCGTCATCAAAGCTGGCTCCAAAACTATTTACAAATAGTTTTTAGATATGCTGTCATTTGGACTGTTCTAAATTGTTGACGACACCGCGGTTCATAGGCTGAATCAACGACGTCGTGTAAGGTGTTGAAAAATCCAGATTTATAATCTGAAACCGGTCAATTTTTGGAAGATGTGTTACCTACCAGGAAGATCATTTGTTCCAATTATCAGGCCAGCTTTATCATTCAGGCACACTGTCAGAGAAATTTCAATCTCCCCATAAATAGTCTACTTCTGACGATATTCCCGGAACACATTTTGTAATTTTTGAGTTCTAACTTTCCGCTCAACCAATTCAAAAATCATCTCCACGGTCTTACTTTCAGCTTTCTGCTGATTGATGCACTGATCCTTAATTGAACGAACTCCTGTACTTCACATCAAGTACTGGGGACCGGCGCTTGTGTTTTATTCGTGGTCTGAGTTCTAACACACCGCTCTGTTAGAGGTAAAGTTCCCTATGTTGTCTCGGTTGGGTTAAGGTAGTTAACGTTTACATACATTCGTACTTCGGTTCGGTTTCGGTTGACCATACGGTCATAACACACAGACCAGTTAGATTGCTAAAAGAGTAGGAGTGATGAAAATGCTTTTGAAAGATCGAAATTACTTCGGCAGATTTCTGTCGAGCAGGGCAGCTCATATTGACACAAACCAAGGTGATGACGATTACCATTTAATTCCTCTTCCTGTTCAGCGTCCTCCCTCGAAGAACAAATGAAACATCCAGATTATCACAACATTGCGGACCGGTTTCAAAGTTGTAAAGGTAAGCTGCGTCATAGGCCTCAAACAATGAAGATGGGACCAGGGTGATCTACACCATAGGACTTCCTACCAAACGCCATATAGTATGGTGGGTTTTCCTAAAGACTGAATCGGCCTTGACTAGCGGCAAAATCTCTCTTTTGAAGCCCACACTTCAGGACAGAAATCTTTTTTTGGGACTCTGGCCACTCAACGATAACACTCCGGTAACACGGATACCCGGAAGCAACGATCGAGCAATAGTGTGCATCATATTTTGACATGAGTCATGCAAGGTAAATTACACTTACGTTCTGATGACTGATAGCCAGGTTTACCCAAGTATAACCGCGTCAACGGGTTTTTCTTCATGTGAAGTGGTAGTACTTTTTGTGGAAAAAAGATCAACTGGGTTGGTTCTACCGGGTTTTAACGTTGAATGGAAGCTAATTGTAAGCGGAGCATCACGATAGCTAACTTTCATGGTAAGGGTGTTTCAGTCTCATTCGTAAAATTCCCACGCTACATGAGATAACCAAACTTTGTTCCTTGCGTAAAAAGAATTCCGAATATCAGTGTCAGTAAACTCAGGCATGTGTGAAGACATTCTATTGATTTGGGTGGTCACATCAAGAAAGAGTGGACAGGCAAGGAAACACGTTCTTTGAGAGGCGTTCCAACAGGGACATTCTCTTAATCAAAGCTCAGTTAGTAGTTCGGGAAGTCCTGTATTGTTAACGATTCACTTTGGAGATAATGAAAGGCTGAATCGGATTGATTTCGGTTCACCTTTTAAGTGTTCACTCTCAGGCACCAAATATGGAATCAGTGGGCATCTGAACTGTTCCATTGAAACCGAATCGAAATGTGGACACTGCTCAGTTCAGTTACTAAGATCACGCACACCGATCAAGCTTACGTAATAATAATTATAGCGATAATATTAAGAAACGGCAGCAGCAGCAACAGCAACAACAACACCGGTGTTGACTTTGATAATACAATTGACATACAGCCATGGGAAGAATTCATAAATCGAACATAAAAGTGGATAAAATGATGCAGGATTTCCCTTGTATGACTCTTATGCCAAAGCTTCATTAATCACCATGAAGGTACTTGCCAAATTTGGCAAACAAAAGAAAAGGACAAGAGTACCACGTCCTTTCGACAGTGGTTTCATTGCATTTCTGTCTGTTCCATCTCCTTGGCCATACATGATCCATAGGGAGCTTCGAAATAGAGACAACATACATGTCACTGAACCCGATCAGTCGCGATGTCCCTTAGAGTCTTCAAATAAAAACCAAGTGGGTCACAAGGGCCACAGTCCTGGAAATGTACGTGACCAACAGTTCCCAGATGGCTAGTGTCTGTTTCCAGATACCTTTGAAAAGCCAGGAATTGACCAACGATTTTCTTACGTCAATGTGCAGATTTGGTAAAGGATGGGCTATCCTTTTTAACATATGGCATAACTATCCATAGTTGTGCAACGGCATTGTTGGGGTGAGTGAACCTGATGGGTATGGATGATCGATAACCCGTTTTCATGTTCCTGATTGCTTATCCGTTATTACATTCCGATGGGTGTAATTGAACACAAAAATCGATGGTCAAATACTTCGCTAAACTTTATATCCTCAAACTTTACCGACTGTTCTTAACAACGACAAAGTACGATTACTGTAACAGTAGTCTTAAGTAGGAACGTAAACAGATGAAGAGAGTTTACTCAGGAGATAGAGAATGAGCGTTGGAACATATCTGGTCAACTAATTCCACGTGATAAGATTAAACGAAAATGCGATAGGTAAAAGCATCGAAATCACTTTAAATTTCGCTATGACAACACAAGAAATCGGATGACTGATAACTAGGTCAGCTTAACTCGCAGAAAACCAGAAACGAAACAAAAAAATGGCTGAATTGCCAAAAGATGAAAAAAATTGAAATTGGCAACTGAGTTTTCCGTAAAATACTGCATGGTCTTTTTATGGTGGTGTAACAGAGTTCATACAACTCCAGAAGGAAGAGTTTAGGCGTTTTAACAAAAGCACTTCCAGCGACTGTGGACATTTTGCTGTCCGGATAATTCAAGAACACTTATCAACACACAAGTATGTACCCTGAGGATCAGATACTGATGCACTGTGGAAGACTAGTCAGCAGTGTGCGTGGTCAGAACGTAAGGAATCACCGCACATGACATTGCACAATATACCAAATACTGCTTTCAACGTGATAACAAACAAGCTCCTAACAACTCGAAACAAATTTACATGATCAGACAGAAAAACTAACCAGAATGTCTCCTAGTTGAATCCTTGCGACTAAGTGTTTTACCGGATTGGGATCGACTGTGCGAATCGAGGCGCGGCACACCGGAAGCGGATTCAGGGAGCGTAGGTTTTTGTTGGCGGATCACATTTACCACACTCAACAAATCTTCATCGGACGCTTCAATAACTGAATCTGAAGAACTCTCAAATGGTTTTGTTTGACGAATATGACCGACACCCGGCTCACGGACACGATCGCTCAGAGCGGGAATTGATGTCCTGTAATGTGGTTTGTATTCTGCTAAACTTTCTGAAAGAGTGCAACGTAGTTCGGTTGTTAAACAGACACAAAGACTATATGGGACTCTTAATACAGGGTAAGAATGAAACGAGTGAGCTGTATCATAAATCGATATAATAATATGCTGAGTCAAGGTGTAAAAAGTTAACAACCGCCCTCCTGCAAACCCATCACTAACTACCAATCAACTATATCATGTGAAACGCGACAAGACAAACAACGAATAAATTGACACAACGCACTTTACCTGCCACATGTATACCTCACCAATGACTCCATCTAGGACTTACATAAGCCATTGTTAGTACACGTTTCTTGGATTGGTGTACAAAGTTATATGACCTAGTTGGCATAACCAGATGTTCAATCAGCTGTACAACAAACCAGGTTCGCTCCACTTGACCCACTGACCGTCAGCTACTTTCAATCGGAGCAAATGGAGCGATTTGCAGTGGAGACAAACACTTTGTGAGGGCTTATATCGACAGGACACTTAGCCAATTCTAGGAACACGGCCTGAATTTGATCGGGAAATGTCGCATACACCAAAATGGGAATGTACGGATGAGAAGTGCAGATGGTTCCGAAAGTTCTTCACTTTGTTACGGTAGGCGCTCAAAAGAAAAGGGATTCCGTATGTGTTTATGGTATGTCAGGCCATGAGTTTAATGCAGTCAAGTCGGCAGGGCAAATCATATCAACTCATCACATCGTGCGGAACCGAATGCAGCAGATCAACCAGCAGGAAAGAATGACTATGTGAGCATCGGATGTTGACGGGAATACAACTTCGTAACCGGGACACATGGGGGATGGCCAGGACCCTGGGAATGACGATTGATTATACGATTATCATTTGGATCAAAGTTGCTCGTATCAGCAATCGCTACCCGATCAAACATCTTAGGAATTTATTTTCATGGATTCAACCCAAATTGACTATCAGAAAGAGAATGGATTGAAAAACAAGACAAAATGACACAACAAAAAGAGTTTCACTACCCTCGATAATAAAAACTTTGGTAAAACCAGGCAAACAGGATAAAACGCATCTGACTGAGCAGCTGTCTTAAGCGTCTGAAAGAACAGGGCGTAATGGATAGGTAGAGTTTGGTCATCTGCCATTTTGGTCAACACTGTTTATGCCATTACCTTTTCACTTCCGTTAGAACGGCTTGATCGAATAAGCCAAAGAGAATACAATAAAATCATGTGAAATCGAATTGGTGATAACACGATTCATCTTTTGTTTGTGCCATTTCTGGCAGTGTAGTTAATAAAAATGAAGCATGTGAGAAAGTGAAGTAAGTGTTATTTTAACACACGTTCAAATTGTTCACGTGTAACCTGTTTGTGCGAAAGCATTCGCCTAAAATGAAACGCAACAACCTTCAGCAGAGTACCTGGTAGTATTAGAGTTCATACTCACATAACGATCACATTAGCTAATCGAAGTTCCACAGTCTACCCTGAGATAATTCATGTTCAAGACAACTCCGGAGGAGAAAATCAAATGACATGAGATGTGACGACTTTGGCTGTACAGCAGGGGTAAAGTCTTAAGGAAAAACAGAACTTCGAAGTCCGCAAATTTTGACCGAGACCGTTTATCGGTCTCCGATTGCAATCTCGGAGTGTGATAAACTGGTAAAACTCGGCCGACCAGCCAGCTCGACTCCGATAAACCCAATGCGATCCGATGAATGCTCTGAACACAGGCAGGTAACTCATTTAGAGGCTTCCGTTGTAGCCATTGAAAGATTTTCAGGATCACCTTCAGGTTCAGCCTGGATTGCGCCATATGTGTTGAGCCAATCAGATCGATTTGGTTTGGAATACACAGTATGAGTACTGGTAAAGGGACAGCTGACACATCGGGTGTAACCAAAAGATTCGTGTATGAACCCGTGGGTAGACATGATAAAATGATTAGAAAACGAACAGAAAACCTGCAGTAAACATCAGAATAAAAGTTCGGATCAAATAAAGCGGAGCACTCCACTAACTAATACTCCCACATTCACACAAGGAAATACGTTTGACGTAAGGCGGAGTAGAGTGGTTGGCGATTGCACAATTTAGGATTGCGAAAACTTACATCACATAATGATTTCACTTATTGGTTGGTATGAGACACACAGTGATAATATATTACTAGTCCAGCAAAAAGGAAGAAACGTCTACGTGTTTGTGTGTGTTTACGGGCGTGTGAGCGAAAGCACACCATCAAGGTCGGAGGGCGTCTGCCATCTTATAGAACAGTACAAAGACAACGCTTCACCTCGAGTGACCCGAACTTTCGCATATATCATCATCATCATCATCATCATCATCATCATCATCA
>QNGE01004589.1:0-58802 GCA_008508345.1 Paragonimus westermani
ATGGGTATAATCCGCCCCTCTGACAGCCCATGGGCATTTCCTTTGCAATTTCGACGAATTAAAATTTATAGCACCATCAATGTGAAACTGGATGGCAACGTCATCAACATTCATCAGTAATGTTTCATACGTCATGCACAACAGGACAGTTTGCTAAACAAAATAAGCATTCTGTCCACCAGACATTGAAGCGCAACCATGGAGTGTACTTGTCAAAGGACAAACGTCAGTTGACATGTATCTTGCCAAAGGCTTGATTGTTAGTAAGAGTGCTGTAACTGCTCTTCTAGGAATCTCATACTCTCGGACCCATTCTTTCGAACCGTCTTTCAAGTTGTTGACTGGTCCACGTTCCCCTGCGGTTGATCAGCTGCTAGTACCTGTGTCAATGAGAACGACTTCACCTAAAGAGAGAAAGTAGTACGTGGAAAAAGATAGAACCTTTAGACTGATTACTAGAGTCCACTGTTAAAGTGTATCGCCGCCTCCAACGATCGGCAGTCCCCTTCGACAACAGTTGCTTTGAATTCATGTATGTTCGTCGACTTCGACAGATTCTCAACTTGTAATGAACGGTAGGGAGGTGCATGTGAACTACAGCTGAACATCTCGTCTTACAACATCATTATTATAAGGACGTCCGATCAAGTTGTTTAAGGATCACAAAGCTCTACACCACACTGACTAACTGGGGAATAAACAGGCTATATGGAAGACATTTTCGAAGAAACAGCGCACACAAGTATTTCTGTTTATGCATACTCCCCTCTTCGCCTTCACACAATTTTGTGTATTGAAAATAAGGTAGTGCATGATAAATCACGCCCAACAACCCATGACAGCACAAACCGCGGCACACTTTAGAAATGAAAGAGTGTGGTTTGTCAACAACCGGTGTACGTATTGATTGAAAGCAGTCCGCGTCGAAATATCTACCCACCCACGATTGAATGTGTCATTCGGCTCCGGTCACAACTACGCCATATAACCCAACAGATGCATCCAGTCGACAAACCCACACGTGTCAATCAGTCCTCACCAACTTGCACCTTCAAGCCTCGCACGGTGAGGTTAAAACACCATGAATCGTTATCTCGGTGACATCCAGCAGTGGTCGTGCGTAGGTGGCCTTACGCAACCAGTCAAAATTCACCAGCGCACTGACTGTGATGTCATTCTATTTTACGTGGAATTTTCCGCTGATCGTGTTCATAGGGGTTCCATCAGGTAGGTTAAACACCAGCACTGTTCTTCAACAACGCAACGGATCGCGCAACGCCGTAGCTACTTTATCAACAAACGTCCCAGTGGATACGAGGTCTTTATGACTACAGATAGTCTGATGGTGCATGTTACCTGAGGTATTTGTAATGCTCATTATCGGATCTAGTTTGTGCAAAATTTTGATAAGCTTCACTGTCACTGTGAATTTTTGCCATTTCAGCCTCCAATTCCGTTATTTTTCCAGCCTGATCTGCGAATACATTGGTGATTGAAACGGAACACGACTTGGTGTTGCCCCTTTCGTGTGATGTACTAACCCAACAAACGAACCGGGGTCGACCTGCACCCCACACTTGAATCGTGCCGACATCAGCATGGCCAGACATGCAGTCGGCTGAGGAAAAAATTTGGGAGCCTCCCTTTCTTCATATAACAATATGTAAAACGATATCTTAAAACGATTTTCGTGCCTCTCAACCTAGCTTACGCCTACCAGCCTGAAGACTGAAACCCCTGCATATAACGCACCCAGCCTACCATACATTAAACCCTGTGATCTAGCGGCCCGAACCTCCTTATTCTCCGCGCAAACGGCGCCAGCTGGAGAAAACGCGTCAGTCGCCGCTGCAGCGCAACGTGAACAAGAACAACAATTTCTGAAACGGAAGAATATATTGTGTACAGGATAACCGGGGCTTTCTCTCCTTCACTCGTCCAGGTCAACTGTTTTTTTTGCAGCCCCAACGGCAGGAGAAGTCTGATAGGAGGACCTTACGAGATGACAGTATATTACTCTTGAAATCGTCTCTGTCAACCATCTGCCCGTTGTGCGACTCCAATTCCGACCTTATGCCTAATGAAACCACCGTTCGACGAAGTAGTGGATATTGCTTTCCAACGTCGGAGGGTAATTGTGTTCTTCGCGGACGGCACCTAAAGAAATGGTGGACGATGTTGAGGATACTTTCAAACGATGGCCTCATGCAATGGAGCACCCATCAAACGAGCTTTGCTGTTGATGCCTAACCAGTTGACTAACTAACTTTGTTTCCGAACACGAAACCGCACAATTTGCGCACGCATTTGGCCACTGTTCGACTACGATGGATTTTTTATAATGTGCGGGTCTGAAAATGTGGTGTAAGAAGGATGATATCCAACTGTCTGTTCTGAATTTTGTGTGGATTGAAGCCTCTGCTGGAAATTTTTCACCGCCTCACGGTCAGTCAACGGGAATTCATTCCTGATGCTCCTGCAAATGGGGTCTTTTTTCATTGAGGCAATCGTGGAAGCGACCGGGGAGGCTGATGATAAAGCCGACCAAATATTTTTCAATGTTGCTTTCATCCGTATCGTGTGGGCGTCCATTAGTATCATGGTTTCTCTTAGATGCATCATTTGATTGTCAAAGCGATACATTCTTCCTTTGGCTTCGCCCTGGAAGTCTTCGTTGGGGGACTCATCAGACGTACATGACGTTGACGGGAATAGAACGAGCGGGATTTTTCTATAAAAATGCATGCCATCCCAAAGGATATCAATCTAACTCTTTTGCCGGCTAATAAACATCCGCATGTAACTTAGTGCTGAGATAACATGAATCCAAACAGAGATGTGGCTTACCTGTTGACTACGTTTACTCGTTTCATGGGGGAGTATGAAAACAATTTGCCGACATTTATCGCTGGAGGGGACGCGCTTTGTGAAACTTTGCTGTCAGAGAGCGACATGATGTGTTTTCGTCTGAAAGTAATTGAAGACAAACAGGACACCCACTTGTTTCCCTTCTTGTATGTTGGCAAAGCCGTGTAGGTGGCATCCGTGGAAGTAAATTCCGATTCACATTCAACCCTTCGCTCGTAATCTCGTGCTTCCTGACAGTTTTCATCGACCAGAATGAAACGGCATAATAGAACTTGACGGTGTTTTTCAAAATATGGACTCCATGTAACTGAGGTTTACCCACAGGTGACAATGTGTGGGTTAGTAAAACTTTCACTGCTTCCGACTACTTCATTGTTGGCCAGACAACCATGGTGTCCCCTAGCACCCAAGCATGGCTGATATTCGCAACTTCTGTCGTCTTCAAAAACCTAACAATGTGATACATCTGCAATTTCAACGTATCATTATGCACCGGTTCCGGTGTGAGTTTTTAACACCAGTGACTCGTCAAAATTCCTCAGTGACTACCAGCTAGGAGGAACGAACATTTTACTGTAATGTGTGCAAGAGTGGGTTGACGACGAACTCGTCATCATCAGGGATGAAGACGCACTTGCAAGTGATTGTGGACAAGGACTTCGTCTTTGAGGTAGTGGATGTGCCTGGGGTCCGTTAGATGCAAAGGTTGGGTGAGAGAAAAGCATAGGGTCATGAATCACGTACACGTGCGAAGGGCGTACAGAAAATGACGTCGTTCTGCTTTTGGTGAGCACAGTACAGTTTGTTGTTTATCATAAAACAATTGTCCAGAGGCACACAATAAATGTAGAAATGAGCGTACCATGAACATGTTACGCTTCTATTTCACTGGGTTACATATGTTGGTGTCATATGTCGATGCATCGGTGCACTCTACGTAAATGAGCATAAAATATTCAAATGCTCTATTGTGCACTTGAACAGCCGGCTCCTTCGACATCTTCATCATCATCATCATAGACAGATATACGTTAGTGGTACACAATAATGCCTAACTGCCGCACAACCATGAAGTGAAGCCAAACCCCATATAGGAAGAGAGAAGGAAAAAGAAGGGGAAGGGAAGGGACTGGGGAAGGGAAGGGACCTAACTACTGAAAATAACTACGTCCAGGTCCAAACATTCAACATCATGGTGCTCACACCTTGAGAAAAAACAACCAAAATGCAAGTGAGCGTTGGCCTGGTTGTTACCGTCACCAAACGTACAACGCTGTTCATGAAGCTCCCGAAGTGAAATGTCCAATACCGGTGCAGCGGTCCAAACCGCCGAACATCATCGCACAAGTGCTTGAGGCAATGCACATTATAACCCAATTGGTTGCTCCCATACAAATAAGCAAATTGGTCAGCAAACTTAAGGAGTGAAAAACGGGCACGGTCAATTAGGGAGTGACACATGCTGGGATGGAAACGTAAATAAATTGAAAGAAAGAGGTTTGAGAAATCCTCATGCATGGGGTAAGGCAGGAATGAACACGTAACCATGGGGCCCAAGTATGATAAAAACACGAAAATGGCTGGCTTTACAACGCTGAAAATTGGTGAACATACCACGTTTGCTGGGAAATTCTATGAGTAAGTGGGGAAATGACCCCTCTAGTTTCATCTCAGCAGCCCGCTGCATTTTGCTCGAGAGACGCAAGCACAACCGTTTATGTGAAAGGCACCAAATGTGGACTAGCCGTTTTATGACGCTAGAGGGAACAAGATACGTCGGGTCCAGTTGGAAATCGACAACAATGTCCAGTGACAGTTGATGTAACACTGTGTTCTCGACATGATGATCAGGTTGACGCCCTTCCGGGAACGACGAGACAGTGCGAATCCTAGAGGACGTTGGAGGGAACATCACCCTTCGCGAAAAGTAGTAAGCAACTTAACATGAGAGGCGAATTGTTACACATTCAATAACACCGGTTTCGTTCCGCCCGATCAAACTGATCAATCGACATGTGTTAACACTTGCTGAATCGTGCATATGATTAGTTGCTTTGTCATATACTGTTGTGCAACTATCAATCGTTTATCGCTGCCGGAAGGCCACTGCTTGCGCGTTGGTTCATTGACGTGCCCGTTCACTTTCACGCTTTCAACAGTCAATAGAGTACTTGTTTTCCCAGTTTCGTTCTACCGCATCAATAAACACAACTTTTGGCGACGGAGATTGGAAAAGAATTACTAGAGCTCACATATGATCAGCAGAAGGTTATTGGAGAGCAAGAATTTCGACAAACAAAACTGATGAAGTCGGTTCTGGCCAGGTTGGAATCGTTCGGACCAACCAAGAAAGAAGCCAGGAGCGAATCAGAGCTGAAAGAAACCGTGGGCACATCCATCCGATATGACCGGGATAATGGAGTCACATTTGTGACCTGGTACAATAACTTCGAGAATGTTCTTCTGGTTGATGGATCTCAGTTGAGTGACGCAGTTCAGGTGCGTTTATTAATGTTAAAACTGGGCACAACGAAGCACACGCAATACTGCAACTATGTGCTACCTGAACATCTGCGGAATTTCAACCTTAGAGATACAGTCGCAAATCTCAGTATCATTTTCGGGGAGCGCACATCCTTGTTCAACATTCAATATAATTGTCTTCAACTGAACGGACTACCCAAGGAAGACATAGTCACGTATGCTGGAAGAGTTAACAAAGAATCTGAAAGCTTCCAGATCCGGAAGCTTACTCCAGACCGATTCAAAAGTCTTGTCTTTGTTGAGAGACTTACGTTACATGCTGATGCAGATAGTCGCACCAGACTTCTAAGGAAAATTGACACTCCGATAGAACCTTCAGTGCAAGAGCTAACGGCTGAGAACTTACGCCTTGTCAACATCAAGAAAGACTCGCAGATGGTTCAGGTTATACAAGAGCATCAAAACAATCTGTTCGTCGATATACAGGTACAACACGGAAACCGCGGAGATTGCTCCCATTAGTGGTCACAATTGAAATGAGTGGAGTGAATGGATGATACAGCGAATGGACTACTAACAGACGTATCAGACGTAAAATGGATAAGTTACGCGCACTGACCGAAAAGTATACACCGTGTTGGGTGAAGGAGGACAGCATACGACCGATAACCTCAATGCAGCCTGCAGATTAGACATTGCATATCTCCTCCATGTTTTTCTGCAGATTTACCTAACGAACCTAAGGCAAGTGGTTCGGCCGTCGCATCTGCTGCTCTCAGTACCACTTCAGGTACTGGGTTAAGCGCTGTCGAAACTCCCACTCCCAATGGTAGGTTCATCTTTTCTACACTCATTGCTGTTGCAGTCAGTCATCCACCCATAATATCTAGTATTTTCGGTGCCGTCCGATTGTTTTTGATCTACTACTAATCGGTCACATCAACTGACTTGAAATTACTGTCAACTTTACTAGAACCTTTGGTACCTGGTTCACCGCTCGATCCGCGCACGTACTACAGAACTCCTCACAGTTTACACAAGATAGTGCTCATCAGCGGATGTTATGTACACATGGGAATGCCGACAAGTCTGCGGAGCGTTCACCACCGTCAACGCCTTACCATCAGTAAGTACATCACCACGTAAGTCACTATGGACGAGAGACCGTTGTTTGACTATCCTGGTACTGAGTCGTGACACATACTGGGTCGCACTGTGCATCCCTTCACAGACACTCCATTCCTCATTGGTTTCTACTGCGGTCTTGGGCGCCCTAATCCCGGTAATGCAGCGGTTTATGTCCGGAGTGATGAGAATATGCCGTGCTCGTGTGACGCTGAATGATCATTCATGACCATGTGGACATTCAGTGTAATGTTTGCGGTGCCCGAGCTCGCAGAGACGTCAAGCAAACGAAGAGTCACAACTGTTAATATGGTTATCACCAGTGTTGATTCTGCCAAGGTTAGTTGCATTATTCTGAGATCGCTGGGCTTTTCTCGGTGTTGAAAGGTGACCCTACGCTTTGCACTCTTCCCTAAATGAGATACATTACTCATCCTTGTTCTTACACCACCTACATTGACCGTTTCCCTTACCGTTATTTAGCCCGAGCCCTGTAAACTTCTAAATGCCGAGATTGGGCACTTTTTCTTTCGTATTTTTCTCTGGGTAACTTACGACTCCCGTCGTTTCTGGATGCTTGAACAGTCGTGTTCTTCTGACCCAACCGATGTATATTTGTTTGAGTGAGCTCAACCCGTTTTATCGTCCACGATCGATAATCGGCGCCTAGTTGTCGATTTGTTGTGAGGGCACTTTTTTCTTTGATTTCTGAGTATCTTCACATTCGATGTGAGAGATTCAATCTTCTTGTACTTTGATTCAATTAGTACTGTATTAAGTCCAGTTATTACAAGCGCCTTCTCGTTAACCGTTCCGAGGATAGATTATATCTGTCGTTGGATATTGAGAGGCATTTACTGGATCAACAGACTACGCGTAACTCGGTGTGAACTTGAATCGTTAACGATCGGGTCAATAACCAGTTTGTAGAAAAGGTGTGTCGTGTTTCCCAGCGTCGTTCTACCGCACCAGTAAACACGACACACCTTTTCTACAAACTGGTTATTGACCCGATCGTTAACGATTCAAGTTCACACCGAGTTACGCGTAGTCTGTTGATCCAGTAAATGCCTCTCAATATCCAACGACAGATATAATCTATCCTCGGAACGGTTAACGAGAAGGCGCTTGTAATAACTGGACTTAATACAGTACTAATTGAATCAAAGTACAAGAAGATTGAATCTCTCACATCGAATGTGAAGATACTCAGAAATCAAAGAAAAAAGTGCCCTCACAACAAATCGACAACTAGGCGCCGATTATCGATCGTGGACGATAAAACGGGTTGAGCTCACTCAAACAAATATACATCGGTTGGGTCAGAAGAACACGACTGTTCAAGCATCCAGAAACGACGGGAGTCGTAAGTTACCCAGAGAAAAATACGAAAGAAAAAGTGCCCAATCTCGGCATTTAGAAGTTTACAGGGCTCGGGCTAAATAACGGTAAGGGAAACGGTCAATGTAGGTGGTGTAAGAACAAGGATGAGTAATGTATCTCATTTAGGGAAGAGTGCAAAGCGTAGGGTCACCTTTCAACACCGAGAAAAGCCCAGCGATCTCAGAATAATGCAACTAACCTTGGCAGAATCAACACTGGTGATAACCATATTAACAGTTGTGACTCTTCGTTTGCTTGACGTCTCTGCGAGCTCGGGCACCGCAAACATTACACTGAATGTCCACATGGTCATGAATGATCATTCAGCGTCACACGAGCACGGCATATTCTCATCACTCCGGACATAAACCGCTGCATTACCGGGATTAGGGCGCCCAAGACCGCAGTAGAAACCAATGAGGAATGGAGTGTCTGTGAAGGGATGCACAGTGCGACCCAGTATGTGTCACGACTCAGTACCAGGATAGTCAAACAACGGTCTCTCGTCCATAGTGACTTACGTGGTGATGTACTTACTGATGGTAAGGCGTTGACGGTGGTGAACGCTCCGCAGACTTGTCGGCATTCCCATGTGTACATAACATCCGCTGATGAGCACTATCTTGTGTAAACTGTGAGGAGTTCTGTAGTACGTGCGCGGATCGAGCGGTGAACCAGGTACCAAAGGTTCTAGTAAAGTTGACAGTAATTTCAAGTCAGTTGATGTGACCGATTAGTAGTAGATCAAAAACAATCGGACGGCACCGAAAATACTAGATATTATGGGTGGATGACTGACTGCAACAGCAATGAGTGTAGAAAAGATGAACCTACCATTGGGAGTGGGAGTTTCGACAGCGCTTAACCCAGTACCTGAAGTGGTACTGAGAGCAGCAGATGCGACGGCCGAACCACTTGCCTTAGGTTCGTTAGGTAAATCTGCAGAAAAACATGGAGGAGATATGCAATGTCTAATCTGCAGGCTGCATTGAGGTTATCGGTCGTATGCTGTCCTCCTTCACCCAACACGGTGTATACTTTTCGGTCAGTGCGCGTAACTTATCCATTTTACGTCTGATACGTCTGTTAGTAGTCCATTCGCTGTATCATCCATTCACTCCACTCATTTCAATTGTGACCACTAATGGGAGCAATCTCCGCGGTTTCCGTGTTGTACCTGTATATGAATAAACGTTAAGAAGCCTAATTTACCCAATCGGAAAATATGCAATACAAATAATATCTCCACAAAGCTCTCAACAGAAGTGTTATTGGATACGAACCGCAAAAGGCAAAACATAGCAGCACTCACCATGCTCAAAATAAGTGTAACTGCAAACGCGCGTCCACCGGAGATATCTATTGAAACAAACATGCACAAACTGACGGTAATCGAGAACACATGCAAATGAAATGGTGTTAGCATGATATGCCTGAGAATTCTTTAAAATGCGTTTAACCACCGAAATGAGCACAGCAATCATAGTTCCTTATTCTATTCCGCTTTGCTTACTGTGTGGCTGATTGCTGGCCATATGCTGGCCAACACCTCGGAGTCGGCCATGTGTTTGCTGGGAAGATTCGCTCCTGAGATTGTCGTTTTAGCGGTGGCTTTCGTCTCCTCTGTAACAGCAGGAGTGCAACAGATGTTGGCCGAACAATCTGAAGATTTTATACCTTTCCTTACCGTCATCCTGCCTACTTTACTCAAGGATAATCGCTTGGCGACTGGAAATTTCTGGAGATTGGCTGACTTGGCGGACACTACCGCATGATATTCCACTTTTATTTATAGATTATGTCCGAAAGGTCTTAAAGAAATTAAATGTGGACGGTCACAGCATATCAACCTTCAACTCAGTAAGTGACCTGGGTTTACGCTACTCAAGCTCATTCATCTTCGCAGAACATATATCGTTCCTAGTCGCTAAACCCAGACGGACAATAGGTTACATTAAACACTCATTTTTCCTACTTGATGTACGGTTACACCTTTGTAAACTATATGTGCGACCCCAGTTTGAGTACTGCATGTTCCTATATGACCACCTGCGCAAGTCTGATAGGCCAACTTTTGAAACCCTCCAGCGTACATTCACGAAAAGCGTATTGGGTTATCCATATTTTCTGAGCTACAGAGAACGTTGACAAACGCTTGCAATTGATCCTCTCTGATTACGGCGACTCAACCTTAACATTCCACTAATGTATAATCTGGTCTATGGAAATAAATCCATCGTCAGTTCCGCGAATCGTTTACAACACAGGTTGAAGTATAATCACAAAAACAAGGACATCACCTTGAAGCTCTTAAATCCCGGAAAAATTGCATATAAATCTTTTCCTAGTAAAATATTCCTCCATTTGGAACAAACCCCTGTATGCAAGCAGATCCAGTAAGAATATACACCGATTCAAACGAAACTTGGAAACTTTCCTAACAATGACGAACGTCGCGTCCATCTTCAAGCTCTACTTGTCTGAGGAAGTTATCTTTGAGAACGGATCTAACAACATCTGATGAGAAGCCCTTTGTGTTGCGTGATGTTACGTCACGCACCTCTTATACCGATGAAAGCAACCGAATTCAGGATTGATGTACTTTTAGACTTGCAAGCGAACAGGAAATCGTGCCTATCGTCAACAAGTGCAGATGTTAATATACGTGCCCGTCAGTAACAAATCAACCATCCTGTTACGCCCTTACCCCATACTTATTGATAGCTTGTGTGTCTGTGTTGTAAACCACCATGCAAAAGCTGAGCATGCTAAAATTGTTTGAAAGAACAAAAACGAAAATAACCCAACCCGTTCATCTCATGACTGCATAATAACCACGAGTCGTAACTCTTCCTTCTTCTCCCCTGATAGACCACCAGGCAACCTCTCGGTCTTGTCAGACATTGTTCTTATTCTATATCCCGGCCGCAGAGAAATAATTGACATTAAATCCGGCAGTAATCGTGTTATAAGGACAGTTGACAATCGACCTCTTCTCGCGTTATTTGGTAATGGCTGTTCGCACATGGCATATATTTCATCAACTAACACAATGCTAATAACGCCACATAGGAGGTTATGCCAGAATATCATATGTTCCATTGTTAATCATATTTCACATAGTCAGCTTTACGTTCTCCCGTTTTTCGCGTGATTCCGCTTTCAATTCGTGGTGTCACTGATTTACCCCGCGCGAACAAACATCCCACCCCGCCCGAACACTCAAAATTCCGCAATGGTTGGGCATATCGCGAGCTCTTCAAAATTCTTTGGAATTTGAGCGAATAATGACGTCCAGTCGGGTGGTCCATCCGTTCCCAGCAAAAGTATATGCGTCCCACCTCCCACCATCATAAAAATTTTTGCACATTTCCCCGGACTATCTACATGGAATAGTGATCCAATCCTTTGCCGATACATCCCCTCCATCTTCCAAGCACCTTTATGTTAGCACGACCTCGAGCATCAGGCCAGTGATCACCTTGTGGAGTCCCAAGTTATGTAAAAAATCAACCATTTTATCGAATTGTGCAGATCTCAAATACTATTGTCTTAAGACTATGTAACTCGAAGTTTTCTTCTTGAAACTGTAATTTCCCACCATACAATGTCCGTTTTGTTGCTCTATCCACATAGCTGACTCATTTTACAATTTACAAATTTGGGGTTCAAATGTGTATGTGCTTAAAAATCGGTACGTTGGTCACGCTCTCCTGGGCGTGTTTCTCAAAAATGCGTGGAGAAATATACCATTATTATTATTAATAATCCAAATTTTCTTTTTCGAATACATGTGTCCGTCGGGAAAATATAAGCCAACGGCGCTTTCCCCACGACAACCGAACGGGGCGATTTTCGTCTGACCCTCAAGCATCTTTAAGTTGGCCATCACTCACATTTGACCGCAGGCTTCGCATTCAGATAGACTTTCCAGCCGGCCTCTTTCGAAAAGAACCACCAGACTCGAGTTTCGCTCTCACTAGAGCTCGTCAGTAGTGCATATTTTTGACACGGCCGGGACCTGAACTCCGGCCATTCAAACCATGAGGCAACCGTGTTAACCACTACGCCATTGACCCCACATTACGCACGACCGAATTATTAAATCTGAACGCTCAACCGGTCTCGCTTGTGAGCAATGATCAGGTTGCCCGATCGTCTCGAGAGGAGATACAGTAACTGTCCTGTTAACTCCAATCGATAACCCCGCGATTAGAACTTTCAAGACAGGTCGAAATCACTGATCTCAGTAAACCTTCAAGGCGATATTTTAGATTACTGATTTGCCGTGTTATTCAAAAAGCGCTATTCAATGGTTCGCGGCGCAGCTGTGCCAAACTAGCAAGCCATCCTATCTCTATGAAACCCCGAGCAGCCAATGCTTACCAAGGTTACTCCATATAGTACGATGGGTCCAGATAACATCCACCGCCAAAGTCCTAAGAGGCATGTAGTTAGTCTGATGAAATCCCATAAGAAGCTGTATGAAAGGACACTGCGGACTATTGTCCTCCGTAGCTCACGGGAAGGAGCCACGGCCAAACCGAAAGGTTCTACCTGTCCCCTCTAAAGTATACGCTTCCTGCTCCCCCAATATGGACAAAATTTTCTACAAATTTTCCCAGAACCGTCTACATCAAGTGATGGGATTCCTCGTAATTTCGGTCTCTCCATCCTCGACTTGTAACATACAGTCAAAACCAGCGGGCGCGCACGGGTTAAGTTTGAAGTATGTAACGGAGCGTGTTGTTATGTTGTCAGCGCCGTCTTAGTTTCCGTTTGTGTAAGTAGTGTGCATGACTTACCGGGCTTTTTGCATGTGCTGAGACCCCTACGTTGTTCTCTGGTGTGTCTACGCTACCCAAATTTGGTCCACGAGCATTAGGAATAATTCGGGTGGAGGAGGCCGGCTTGCATGTTATAACATCACCTCTTTCTGACATGACTGGTGGTCACCTTACGAAGTGCGAATTGATGTATCCACCAGTTATCGACACCGAATTCGGGAGGTTCTGAAGACTATCAGCTCAGCAGCAAGTGTCTCGAATTCCTCTTTATGAGCTACCATTTTTCTCTCTCTTGATGTCATTATTGCTTCATTCACACAACTGGCGTACTATACGATTATTAATTATGGTATGCATTTATATGTATAAATTCAGAATATGCACATTGATCAGCCTCACCTGAGCGCGATTCTCGCAGATGCGTTACAAAATGCAATAATGTTATTACTGCTACCTCTAGTCTTGGCAACGGACTTTCATAACTGGAGCTGGGTCAGTTCATATGTGCCCTGGTTTCATTTTGCGATTGACCGCAGTTGATCACATACTCGAAAACCGTTGGTCACGGGACTCACATATTTGGAGTATGCAGTATGGAGGTTTGTTGTTGTTCTCTATTTGGCTTGTGGCAGTTTCCTCGTGTCTTATCACTTTACTGATGGAAAGCTCGCCAATACGACCTCTACGCTTTTGGATCCGAATTGAATGCCTGACGGGCGCAAAATCTATAAACGACTGTTGCTTACATGCTCGATTATTCTGGATCCAGCCTATCGACAAACGTTACGAGTAGACTGAGCGTTGCTCAGAAAACCACTAGACGCCCGAGATTACCTGAAAGATTTGTCCTTCTGGGTGTCATCTAATTTGGTTTTACATATCAACACGAGATGGCTAACGAAACTGTCTGCAGTCCTTGGAATGGTATAAAGGACTTTCTGCTGCCAGACAATAAGGCTTCTTACGATCATCCGCATGAGTAACTCCCAGCCATACTTTAAGTTGAATCAATTCACATGATATCGGAATGAAGCAAATGCTTACAGTGGTCTCAGTCAAATAAACAGCTACATACATGAACAATGAACCGTCGGAAGTGATTATACTTTTGACATCTGGCACCCAATACTCGACCTTCTCTTCGGGGAACGCTGGACCAGAAAATGGTGTTTCATTATGGCTAGTGATGGCATTAATTTTACCAAAACAACAGTCACATTTTGAACCGCTTGTTCCTCCTCCATGAGCTACATACTCGGCTAGGTTTACACTCCCTCGAGTACATCTCCTTTCGTTTGGTTAGGCAATTTCAGGACCACTGTTTTTTTTAAAACAGTGCTAACGTCGATGCCGTCATAAGGTTTAGCTGTGGAAGGTTGGTTCTGTGGTTGCGAAATAGTTCACGAAACACGCTCCCAAGGCAACAACTGACAACTCCAAATGGAGTTCCGAGACTACTTAAACAGAGCCAATTTACACCACCACTATATACAGGGAGCATAGCCTGGCCAAATCCCGATCTGAACTAGACAATCGAGTTATAACCTTTTTTAGTGTCACCGTAAATTAGAAGTTAATCCACTTGTTTTTGGGGGGCACTCATCTTTTGCCCAATTCATCCACCTTCTTAAATAACGTGTATAAGTCGAGTCATATAGGTCAGGGCATATTCTACATGATAGCGGTTCAAGGGATTACACAACATACCAACACAAAGTACGTCAAGTTTAGTTTTGATTTCGGCACCACTCCGAACCAGAATAAAGAGATTCCCCATCGTTATGAACGTCGCAAGCAGAAAGGTAGATTACCGACGAAAAGTCGGGGGTTGGGTTTATTTTCCAGTTGAACATCACTCACATTTCATAATATGGTCATGCCTAATGGCGCAGTGGTCAACAAAGTTGCCTCACAAACGCGTAGCCAGAGTTCAAATCCTGGCCGTGGCAAGGATATACACTACTGATGAGCCTTAATGTAAGCAAAACTTGAGTCTAGTGCTTCTTTTCGAAAAAGGCTGGCTGGGATATTTATCCGAATGCAAAGGCTGCGACCAAATGTGGATGATGTTCAACCTGAAAAAATAAAACTAGAACCTCATTAATTTGGTGCGAAAAGAAATTCCAATCTGAAGACGTATTTTGGCAGATTACCTCTCACTAGAATTTCATGTGTGCAATGAAACTTGAAAAGTTCTCCAGCAAACAAGCGAAGTCACCCAAATCTACGCTGGGAGCTGCACAGTTGCTGACTTGAGAGAGATATTCCGCCGCATCTTCTGCATATTGTCTGCCATGAACTCCGAACGTTAAACTTGTCTTTTCCACTTTTATTTTTTGTAATAAAGTATCCGGTAGGACACATCAATCGATAGATGTAATCATATCCTACTAAAAACACAAGTACCATCTGGCGTTGCGACCAGTGGTAGCCAGTGCGTGATTAGCTTTTGTTACAAAAATTTATGCGCTAAAAATCGCTGAAAAAACAGCTGCAAAGTGATTAACACATTATGCTTTACATGATCGTGACGTGTATACTGCTCATATTTCTTCCCATCTTAAAAGTTCTAGGTGAGTCGCTAAAACTTCCGTTATAATGCGCATTGAGTTTAGTCAGTGTAGGTTATGCGTAACTCACCTACTATTGTGTGCTATAACATATTTCGTGGGGCCAACGTTCATTGATTTAGAAACAAAGGCCAGCACTGGGGGATAATTTATAACCGAGGGTCCCCGTTGCATTATTCATCCTAATGTGCGCGATCATCCTCTACGTTCCCTATCTGTCATGTGCTTGCGATATATGTAGTGGATATAAACACCATCAAAATAGTTGAGTATGAACGCGAAGCCGAAATGTGATGGAAACAAAAGGAAATGACTCACAATAGTTCATGGAGGTGCCTTGGTCTAGAAATCTGCTAAACTAAACCATAGTGTTGCTGCTAAGAAATTTTTGCTGAAATAGCTGTCTGGTTGCGTCGGTGTTTAAGTCTCCCAAAACCTGTACTCGAGTGACACGAAACGCATAGAAAACCCACGGCTCACGACCCCGGAAGTGGGTTTTGTATTCTTTGATTATCGAGTCAATCGGTTAACTTGGTTTAAACGTGGAGTGTACACATGCGTTAGATGAAGGCAAAAAGAGCGAACAATGAAAATTATGATGTACAAAAGGCTGTACAAAACGCTACACATACTTGCTCTCATAAACTCCTCCCAGGGACGTAGTGATTCAATACCATCTAGACATCAAAAATCCCGTATTGTTAAAACAACTTGGGTGATGTTCCGTCATCTTACTTTTCAAAACATCACCTAGGAAATCATCAGTTGTCAGCAGGCCAGTTGGTTGAGCCTCTGAGGCTGCTCCTTCTCCTAGCCACCTGGACCTTAACAGAGAGGTTGTGGTGCTATTTTTTTCCCGTCGAAATGCTAAGTGGAAGTCATAATATGCTGATATTGTGCAAGGTACGTTCAAACAAATTACGCTGCATCTTCAAGGGTGAATAAAAATACCTTATGTATATTAGCATGGAAACGGAATGAGACGTCAGAGAAAGCCAAATGTCGGCGTTCATGGTCATGATCAGTGCCGTAGATGTGAAAACCCTGGAAGCACTTACTTCTGAGCAGAGAAAACAGGTTTGAATTTTCGGATAGCAAGAGCTTCGACAAGATGTATTGTTCGACAGTGACATTGGGTATGTAACGCGGAATGGTGTTGTGGGGCAACACCTGTGTTGTCGTTAGCATATGAAGCGTGGTGAATGGTGCAATTTCGTGGTTTCTACGTGTGAACATGGCATCACGTGTTCTGCGTGACCTGATTATTCACGCACTTCATGGCTCTGCTTTGAGACCGGCATCCAGTCCTCCCTATGTAGAACACCCCGTATCTACATCAAAAATCATGCGTAACATATGAGTTAGCTGACGGAATAAGTGGGTTCCTTGAAAGAACTGCTGAAGTCTATATTGTTTCGAACATGGTCACCGTCGAAACTAAATTGCGTGTTCTCGTGATAAAGCTAACTAGAAGACTGTGAGTTATTTGACGTACTTAATCACCCTTGAAAGAAAGGCGAGGGGATGCCGACACCTCGGACACCCAGCTGAGTTGAGTTCTTCGGTCAGATGGTCATTTGAATCGTGCGCAAAACGGTCGACGGTAGAAGTTTAGTTTTAGGGTGGCCTCCAGCACAGGCATCTTTTCTTGAGCCGTGTCTACAGTGCAAACACGTCCAGCCGGATTGGCCGACGTAAGCACCCAACTGCGTTTGCATGAGCGAAGTAAAATCTCACAAAATGCAAGTACTGACCTACCCAAATGTGTCCGCAGTGGACACTTTGTTGGACTGAGAAGGCCACATTTCTCCCGTTGGATATACTTTAGCGTCTCTTGTACACATTTACTGTTTTGTGCCAATTTTTTAGTTACGCGGCTCCAGTGGTTTCCGTGTGCGGTAGCATTTTGATCACCTACCGGTCATTCGTTCTTTGGAAGTAAAGGTTTTGCTTTAGTTAGGCCAACCCTGTTTTCAGGTCGAGTGAGCCGGGTCGATCAACACCAGTTTTACTCGTTCACTAATTTTTGTGTGATATGATGAAGCTAACATCGCTTCCTAAAATACATCACTGCTTCAGCTACCTCCCTGGACGCTGGTGACTTTACAACCCTTGCCCCACTGATATTGTGCAGATTGACGTTCCACACTATCGTTCCACACTATCTGACATCACGTTGACATCGTCCGCTTTCTCACTCAGCATTTCTGTCCACCGCCAAAGCCTCCTCAACTAGGGTGATTCAACTCCCCACTAAAATATCAACAAATGGCAGATCGTTTTTGTTCTCCCTGTTCTATTGAAACGTGTGTTTCGGTCCAGAGATTTTCTCTTGCCCCTTAGGTTCTGTGCTTGGGGTTGATTGTCTGCAGTGAGGAGAATGTCGTCCGCTTATGGTTTGTAAATGTGCTCCCGAGATAGCTGTTGCGTTATCTTTTCCCTTGCCCAGTTAGGGAAACGTTTGCAAAACACAAGGTCAAACGGCTATCTGCAGCCTAATCGTGTGACATGATAATGCCATTAACAATGAGTCCTGCTGAAATTCTTGGGCTTTTCAATTCCGGAAAAATTCTATGACTGTCACTCCAAAATCCCCTCCCGCATAACCTCCTTGGGGTGTAAATTAATTCCACATCGCATCTCCTAACAACGCCTCGCGGATTACTTGGACTGATATCATGAAGTTGTGTGCATCTATTCTAGCGCAAATTGGAAATATATCGTCTGCCATCTGGTCACATTAGTTAGGAAATTTCATCAATTGTGGCAGTATACCCTTATTTATTATATTGTTGTGTATTATTATCGTGCCCTTGATCATAGCACACAGAAGACGCTCACTATGGCGTGTCTCCTATGTTTACTGAAAATCGCACATAATTACGTTTCTAGCAAACTACGATGCTGATCCAAGTGGATGGAACATAACTGAGATTTCTTCGGCTTCCAATTGACACTGTAGTGACCTGGAGATGCGCCCGGCCTTCCCGCTGCACAATGTATAAAGTTCTCTTAAAAATCCTAGCTCACATTTTGCTTAGAAACACAGAGACCTTTTTCTGCCGTTCGCGTGCTGCATGCGGTAGCGTTTGCTTGTTTAGAGGCTTGCCAGACTATGGGTGTCAATGACGCCACACGCACCTTCGGCTTGCCCGTAAGCTCGAGGGTCGGACTGTGAACCCCCAACGTCTTCTGCGTGTCAGCGTTACTTGGCCTCGATCGGGACCTATTTTAGCTATATACGTTGGGCCTCCGTCAGTTGTCCGCACTTTTATTTATTGTCAGTTAGTTGTTAAGTTTCTTCAGGGAAGGTTATTGTACAACACGTCCGAAACAAAGTACCACATTTAGTCCACCACGGGATAACGTGCAACTGAGCCACTCGATGAAAGTGTGATCTGAAAGAACCTTTCTCAGACTATTTTCACAAGGCAGCATAGTTTTTGCCACAGCTAACTAGCACTGCTTTCAGATCACTCACCCCATTATTCCTTGTGAACGATCTTCGAACTTTGTCGCTTCTAATTTAGTGATACAGCCAGAAACTACAGTAAGATTGCCTGGAATTTTGATAATGTTGTGATTTTGATTAAAAAAATACAGGCATGGTGTGTGACCGCCGTCACCTGCCGGTTATCCGTGATCATTCGATGGAGCATCCGAGCTTACGCAACCGAAACAATTCTGCTTATCTGAGGTGACACGGTGCCTCATACACCCGAATTCATCTTCGGCAACCTTTCAGCTAATACACATTGTGAAATTTGTTTACCCATCGTACCTGTATATGACAGTGGCGGTCAACATAGGTTGTCAGCGTAAACGATGTGCTTACCGCTGTGTGGTATGCCGGAAGATTCAAGTTCATCATGGGATGATCAAATTTTCCATTATAGATCGCGTAAAACAATTTTTATACACCAAGCTCCTCCTGGAGGTATGCAGTTAACCCTTTTATGTGTCCCTTTGCAGATATGTGATCAATCAGCCCAACAAATTGTTCGTAGTGAACATTTTCATCACATCCTCCAAAGCATTGATCAGCGGCTCGGTGGGTTTAAGAGACAATCTGCAGTTGCCTTCCCCTATTTAAAGTGCTTCAGCTGCGGCAAACGTTGAACATTCACGAGTTTTCTGGCCCAATCAGAGCTGAATTTCAAGTCGGACCGTCCAGGCCACCTATCATGTTGAACCAAAGCACACACCCATGATTGTGGACCACGTAAACCTTGTTGTTTTGAGAAACCTTCTGGGTATTCCGGAAGCTGAGGACTGTCCACAAAGTCTTTGGCCATTCGCACTCTGTGCTTCATAGGTGCCGGACTGGCCACGCAGTACGCTGCACCATGCGTAACTTTGAATGAAAAATCTGAGACATTCTGCACACTGGCGTGGTGAGAAAAGGGCAACTAATTTGTGTGAATAGTCATTTATAGATTGCTCATATATTTATTGTTTATGAAATTTATGAACTCGCATGGTCTGCTCACACCTTTTGAACATTGAAGCTTTCCTAAAAACACCGATGTTCGCAAAATATGGTAACTAATTCAAGTTGACAAATGGGATCAGCGGACATTAGTGCATATCTTCTGCTCCAAACTCTAAGATGTTTCCCTAATGGGTAAGGCCTAGAAGATCCAATAATCTTTTTAAAGGCTCTTCTGTGAATGGTGAGGCAAACAGTTTAGGGACTTCCACTGGCACCGTGGAACAAAAGTTGTTTGACCCTTGTGGACGCATCTGGGCGGGTTGTAACTGTCTTAGTTAGCAGGGCTTTTTCTGCAACGGCCGTGAACTGAGCGAATGAATCGAAAAATACTATGCGATCATCCCTCAACTTTCTCATCCTCCACGGATGCCATCTTCCCTGGAAAATCTGATGGCTGTTTGGAACTAGTTTTCGTAGTGCAGGGTTAATACAAATTGGCCGCGGTGTGACTGCAAAAGGAGGAATACAATTTTTGATTGCCCAGCGGTCCTCAAGATTAATCAACCTCAGCAGAGGATTTCTAATGAGACCCGGCCACCCATTTCTTCGACGTCCCCAAAAACCGTCACCGTTTTTATCGTAACCAACTCGGTGTTTCACCTGGAATGTGGAACGCATCAAAACTCATGTCGAGGGGGATTTTCCTTTCGTTGCTGTATTCTTCGGAGGTACCCTCGGATCGTGATTGGGTTTTGTGTCGCGACCAAGTCGCGCACTCAAGAGCCACACCAAATACGACGTTACCCCGTTTGTCCACGACGTGTCCATATTTCCAGATCTCACCAATCGCTCGCGAATCTCTAGCGTGCACGGCTGACACCACCTCGGATAAAGACCCATGCTTGAATGACGGCGTCTTCTGATGAGCTGTGGTTCTCGGCATGGCGTGGTGCATCGCTAGAAGCTTTTAGCTCATGAGTGCTTCCGCAGGAGACATCTGATTTAGCGTGGCACAGTTGGAAGTGGTTATGTAGGCAATCGAAAGCTTTCGGAGAATATATTCCGACGTTCCCTCTCCGCGTGACTTAAGGAGCGCTCGCTTGGAAGTATCTAAGAAGCGTTCATCCTGACAGTTGGACTGGGGAATGCAGGGTGGGGGCGTATGTGGCAAATTGCTTTAAGCGTGCAAAACTTTTGAAACCTGCGTGACGCGAGCTGTGCGCCGTTATGTGATTCGATGCCTCCGGTAGTTCGTGCCGGCAAAACACTCTCCAACACCTGCGAGGTCCTTGACGTGGTCGGAAAGGGTACCACGGCAGTCTCCGGCCGTTTAGAGTAAGAACCAGATAATGTACTTCGTTGATTGGACCAGAGTGGTGGATGTGTAGGGTTGGGGGCAGGGTACCGCTGCAGGCGATGGAAAGGTTTGACTGTTTGTTGGCAAATTGCACAGTCTTAGTCGAACCTTCCGATGCAATCATTCATACCCGTCCAACGAAAGTTGCTTCGTGCAATGGACCTCATTTGACTGATTCCCGGATGAGTGAAGTGAAACTGACGGAGTGTTTTGAAGTGTAGACGATATGGAACAACAACACGATCACTGAACATCAAGCGATTACTCGTTACGCATAGCGAGCGCCGTCTGTTGTGAAGTTGTTTCAATTCTCCGTCAAATTTCTCAGTTGGCCAACCCTCCGTGGTGTATCGCATGGCCTGTTGGAAGATAGGTTCTTCACCTGCTGCCTGCTGGATTTCTGGAGCTGTGAGTGGCAAACTTCTGACGGCACTCACGAAATAAACGACCGCGTCGTCTGTTGCCATTACTGTCGCGATGACTGTGTCTTCGTCTGATGTGGGACAATCGTTAAATACTCGCGATAGGGTAACCACTCGGCGAAGCTCCCCAGTTCGTCGGTACTGGATGTCAAAGACGTAACCAAGCAATGTCAATGCCCATCGTTGTTTTCTGTTTGCTGTGTGCAGGGATACCTGTCTTGGATCCAATGGTAGACAACAACGGTTTATGGTCGGTTAACAGTAGGAACTTACACCCGCAGATAAACTTGTGGTAGCGCCGCACGGCAAACACGAAGGCTAAGGCTTCTTTTCGATCTGACCGTATCGTTTCTCCGCTGGTGTAAGACTTCGTGGTGCGTGCATGACAGCCTTCCGGGTTCCAGTGGGAAATATATGGGATGTGACAGCACCAACGCCACACGCAGAAGCGTCAGTAGCGATGACCATATGGAGTTTGAGGTCCTATTGAGTCAACATGTGATCGGAGCTGAGCATTGATTTCAGTCGAGAAAACGCGGATTCGCAATCGCTGGACAAACTCCGTACGACGTCTTTTGCGATCAGTTCGCTCACCAGTGGCCTGATATTATGAAGTGGTAGAAGAGATGCTGGACAATAAAAGATTATATCAAGGAATAAACGAACGGAACTCACGTCCGTAAGAGCCAGCATGCTCAGGATAGCTTGAGTATTCTCCGGATTTGGATGTCAATCATCAGCATCGAAGATAAATTCCAGGAAATTGACGGATGGCAATGAGAAGTTGTATTTCTAAGGTGGAAGACGGAAGTCGGTACCCCGGATACGTTGCAGTGCCTCTTCAGTTCGTTCGCACAGTTCCCCTGGAGTCACACCGACGATATGCACGTCGTCCAGATGCACTGTCACACCTAAGATACCAGCTGCTGAAAGATTGCTGGAGTGGTCTTAATGTCAAAAGCATGGCCGATATATTGAGATAAACCACGGTGAGTGTTAATTGTGAGAGACTCGCGTGATTCTTCAGCAACTTCCGTTTGGAGGTAGGCCTCCACGAGGTCCAGCTTATCAAGGAATTCTCCTCCTTTTAAGGTTGGGAACAAATAATCTAGCGTTGGCAAGGGGTAGTGGTGTGTTTGAAGCGCAGTGTTTAGACCAGTTGGGAAATCAGTGCAGATCTGCGGCGCTCCACTTGGCTTTTTGATAATCATAATGGAGGCCGCCCATGTAGAATAAGATACCGGTTTTAAGACACACGTTCGGATCGTTGTAGTTCAACATCAGCTTTTTGCGATGATGTGTAGGGAACCGGTAGTTTTGGACAGAAGACTAGCGGAGAACCAGGATGCAGTTGTGAAGTGGCTGATGCTGCTGTGCAGTGACTAAGACCGGGTTTGAAAGGCGAGTCAAATTATCTTACAGTATCACGAAAATGTTGATCAGACAAAGTGTGACTCACGTGATTGCGGGAGGTGTTGATGGGGGTATTCGCCAAACCTAGTCGATCAAACCAGTCGAGGCCAAGTAGGTTGAGTTCTGATATTGTCACGAAGCGGGACCTGTGCAACGTTTGTACAGCGGAATGAAATTTCTTTTCAAGTAAATACGTCGCCAGAGAAAAACTAAGCCCTTCGCGCATTCTCCGAGGCTTCCCGACGGGGAAATCTCCTCCAATCCCCAAGTGGTTGCCGAGTTGTTAAGAGAATGCTACTCATCAGTCTACAATGCGGATCTACCAAACTGGCATCCAATTCTCCCGCGGAGACACTTCCAATACCCCCTCGTGACAGCTGACTTCTCTGTGTGTGACGTTCGGGGCCTCTTGCTTGAGATCAATCCTTATAGAGCCATGGGACCAGACGCGATCAGTCCCCGGATCCTCAAAGAAGCGACCGTCGGTTTGGCGGTGCTATCTTCGATCTGTATAAACAGACACTTCGAACAAGCACTCTTCCGGAGGCATGGAAAGAGGCCACTGTCTCACCTATATATTCAAAACAGGCGATCGCCACTCTCCTGCTAGTTATCGACCGAGCAGCCTTACCAGTATCCCATGCAAGATAATTGAGCGACCGCTAAAACACACCATCTTTTAGCATTTCTCCTCCAATAACGTTTTCCCTTCGACCCAGCATTGTTTTCTTCCTGATCGGTCATGCATAACCAATATGTCAATCTCCATGGATAGCCTAAGAGAGGCCAAAGACAATGGTCATATCTCGGATGCCATCTTCTTCGACTTTGCCAAAGCCTTCGACCGTGTCCCACACGGTCCCCTGGTCCACAAACTAGAGGCTTATGGGATCCAAACAGAGGTTCTGCGCTGGATTACTTCTTTTCTTTGTAACAGAGTAACAGATTAATGGCCGGTTCAGGCCTTTCGTCTTCATCCCCAGTCTCTGTGGGAGTTCCTCAAGGATCCGTACTTGGTCCATTGTTGTTTCTGATATATATCAATGATCTCCCCGAGCTGATATCTAACAACACCCTCTTCTATGATGAATTAAATGTCTGGAATGCGTGTGACCCCAATGCACTGCAGATCGACCACGACAGTATTAAGTGCTGGTCAGATGACTGGGGTCTCCGACTAAACGACAGCAAGTGTGCACAAACGTCAATCGGAGGAGACTCCGAGAACTTATTTGTGATACGCGTTGCACAAGGTGTAGTAGATATCTGTTATAACTTAATCATACTGAACACGAACGCGAATAATTGTTACGAACAACGATGAACGAATAACGTGAATAGATCCCCTTTCCGATTGGTCACCCCAAACCGCGATCGACAAGAACCAATGAGAACACGGACAAACAGACTCCGGATAGCGTTGTATTTAGCCACCAGACGCTTTGCAAATTTACATGAGAAACTGGTCTGTATTTGTAGAAAATCGTTGACCTTGCTGTGGCGTGAGAGCGCGAAGAAATATTTGAATCCCACGTCGAAGCATATCTCAGTTACGGCCTATGTTATCCGATTTTTGACTGCAGAATCGAGTTCTACGTGTCAGGTTTACCCTGGCCCTAACACCTTCCCTTAAAGATGTTAATCGTACGATGGATGTCGGGGGTTCACCTGCAGAGGCGTCATTGGCCGTCGCACTCTAACGGNCGTACGATGGATGTCGGGGGTTCACCTGCAGAGGCGTCATTGGCCGTCGCACTCTAACGGTCCATCTTCTTGGGAGCAGTTCATGTCGCGGACTTTGCATGTTGGGAGTCGTTGTTGCGGACTGTGATTGGGGAAGACCAGACGTTCCCATCCGGATCTCCAACGGAACATCTCCCTCGCCTTGTGAAGGTTCAGTAATACTTGTGGGCTGTAGCTGGTTGGCGTGGCGTATCTAAACATCCGTTCCGACTTGGACTTCTTAAATGGCGTTGCCCAGTCTTCTGAGAATTCGTCCCATGGACCATTTAGCAGAACCGCTGCGATAATCCCGGGCCAGGAGGTTCTGGTCACTGTTGAAGTGTCGGTGTTTTACGCCGCGTCGTTGGTTGAACCTCCTTTCTATTGCTGCATTCTTGGAACTTGGAACGGCGACCGTTGGATGGATAGAGTCTAGCAGTAATCGGATTTTGCGTCCAATAAGAGCCTCCGCCGGCGATCTTCCGTCGGGTGTTTGTGGATTTGGAGTCGTCCGATAGTGCATTAGAAATGTTTATAGAACTTCCACTGTCGTTCCTTCCCCTTGAGCATTCTGAAGGGCACGTTTGGACGTGTCCACGAAGCGCTCCGCCTGGCCGTTGAACTGGGGATGGTGGGGCGGCGATCGGATATGATTAATAGTGTTCTGATGGCAGAAGTCAGCAAATACGGAGAAAGTGAAGTGCGTTCCATTGTCACCGACCAGCGTCGTTGGGCATCCGAAACAGCTGAACATTTTTCGGAGTTGTAGGACGATTGATCCTGTGGTGGTGCTTGGCATTAGGACAACTTCCGGCCACTTGGAATAAGCGTCGAAGGCAATCAGGAAGTTTTGATCGTGCAGAGGCCCAGCAAAATCCAAGTGTACCCGCGATCATGGAGCCGTAGGAATTGGCCAAGGTTCCAGTGGGGCTTTTGGGGGTGCTTTAGATGCATAAGCGCAGCCGTGACAGGATCTAACAAGTTGCTTCAGCTGTTCATTCATTCCAGGCCAGTAGACGTAACTGCGAGCCAACGCCTTCATACGGCTGATGCCAGGGTGGCCGACATGAAGTTGGCGGATCCCTCTAGGTTGAAGTTCCGGTGGGATGACGACACGTTCTCCAAACAGCACACAGCCACTGAGAGTTGAAATAGCGAAACGTCTGCCGAAAAACTGCGCCAGGTCACCCTTTAGTCCTCTATCCGACCAGCGGTTCTGATTGTAAGATATCGCAGACTGCAATGTCTGGTCTCGTAGAGTTGCTTCAGCAACCAGCTCGGCCGTGACCGGGAGTGTCCGGATGGCTTCGGAGAACACTTGATTGACCTCCGCTCCGAAGGATACTGCCACAATCAAGGCCTCTTCTGGATCGGGCGTTTGTAAGCCAATCAGGCGAGAGAGAGCATCTGCCTGTCCAATGCTCGTTGTTGAGGTGTACCGTATATCGAAGTCGTAGTTCAGCAGAGTCGTTGCCCATCTCTGAAGGCGGTTGGCCGTGTAGATCGGTATACCTTTCTTTGATCCAAAGACAGCAAGCAGCGGCTTGTGGTCCATCAGCAGGATGAAGTGCCGGCCAGAGAGCATCTTGTGAAACGCTTCACTGCGAAAACAATTGCGAGCGCTTCTTTCTCGATCTGTCCGTAGTTCTTTTCTGCTGAGGACAAGGAGCGGGCAGCATGAACGACTGCTTTTTGAGATCCATCAGGGTAGGGGTGTGAGAGAACTGCTACCACTCCATAGCTTGAAGCGTCCGATGCGACCACGATTTGGAGAGTGGGATCAAAATGCGTCAGCAGGTTGTCGGAGTTGGGCATTTTTTTAACTTCTCCAAATGAGTTCTGGCATTCGGTTGACCAGTTTCAGAAGACATCCTTCGTCAACAGTCTGTTCAAGGGTGCTCGGACGCGATGCATGGCGGGCATGAACGCGCTGTAGTGACTTACGAGACCCAAGAACGAACGTAGGGTAGGTACGTCCGACGGTGGTGGTATCTCGATAACAGCCTAAATGTTGTTGGGATCTGGTCGGTGGCCGTGACGATCGATGATGAAGCCGAGGTATTTGATTGAGTGCATAAGGAAATTGCACTTTTCCTGGCGAATACGGAACCCGTATTTGGCTATGCGTCCAAGAACCAGGTCCAAGCGTTTTGTCCATTCTACTTCATCCGCTCCGGTCACAACGATGTCGTCCAAAAAGGCGGCTGCTCCTGGAATATCAGTCAGCATGGTATCCATAATCTGTTGAAAGACTGCCGGCGCAGTCTTCACGCCAAATGGGAGAGGCTGATACTGTAGCAGACCGCGATGGGTGTTGATGGTGAGCAGCTCCTTGTAAGCTTCTGCGACTTGCACTTGTAGGTAGGCATCCGTCAGGTCTAACTTCGCGAAGAGTTTGCAGCCGTTCATCTTCGCGAATAGATCATCGGGCAGCGAGAGAGGATGCTGGTGTATATCCAAGGGAGCATTTAAGCCTGTGGAGAAGTCAGTGCAAATTCTCACCACTCCATTTGGCTTCCTTACGACGACGATCGTTTCGGCCCAAGCGGAATAGTTGGCTGGTTTCAGGACACCAGGTTCCTGTAGGCGATCGAGTCCCCTGTCCACGAAAGGTAGGGCTGCATACGGCGCTGGACTTTTCAGTCGAAAAACGGGTCTTGCGCTTGGAAGGAGGTACAAGACGGCATTCGTTTTGGTGCAACGTCCTAAGTTTTCCTTGAAGACTGCAGTATGCTTTCGATACAAGTGGTCGATGGTACCGGAAGGATTGGTAATGTGAATTGATACCACTGGGCTGACATCGATTGAGCCACCGTTTCCCCAGCGGCTGATGGGCGTCTCCAACAAGTTCACCACATCAATCCAGTTCAGCCCCAACAGGTCCAACTCCGGTTGCTCCGGGAGTTAGCAGCTGCCTTTGAAGTGGAAGTCCCCGAATGAGATTTCACAGGCTAGCTCACCAGATAACATCAGAGCGCCACCTGAAGCATTCCGGGCACTGTGTGCAGTCGGACGCACGACAGGTCAACCCATCGTGTTCCATGTCCTCCTTGATGTGATAGTGATGTCGGAAGCGGTGTGAACTTGTAGCCGAACTGCGGTACCGTTGAGTGTCAGCGTAATATACTTCCGCCTGGAAGCATAATCGACCAACAGAGTGGCGAAGATGGAATTTGATTGTCGGGCCGACTTCTGGAATCGCCGACCACTGGACTTTGATCTTGGCCGTGAGATCAATTGCTTGTCGGCTCGGCAATGGTCTTCTTTGTGGCCTCGACGATTGTATTTCTGGCACTTGTGTTTATGGACTGGACACAAGCGCACATAATGCCAATCCCCGCATTGCCAACAGGGAGGCGAAAGCTTTGAAGGTCGTTCATGGTTGAGTGGCCGCGATCCACCAGGATGAGAATTATTAGCGTGTATTGATGTTGGAGGCTTCGCTGACTGCTGGATCATCATAGCATCATGTTTGAGGTTGACCAACCTCTGACATTCGGTGGTGATCGTCTGTAACGTTATCTCCGGGTCGTCTTCCATCTTGTTCAGGATACGAGTGCGGATGTCAGCATCTGCCGGTGACTGGAGACCGCATACAAAAATTGGTGTTTTGTATTGATCATCGGTCATGGAGGAGAGCTTGAAGCGCTCGCACTCTCGATCGAAGTTTCCGGCATAGGTGACAAAATCTTCGGATTGGCTCATGGTCAGCTGGAAACACTGATACCGGATGTTGAACAGTGATGATTGTTCACCGAAGATTTGGCTGAGACACTCGACTGTATCATTGAAGGAGACATCGCGGGCATTCTTTGGCAAAATGAAGTTCGCATAGCGTTCGAACTCCAGGGGACCAAGTTTGCGTAAGAGAAGTCGGACACGTTGGGCATCATCGGCAGCGGCCAGCTCCACCTCAAATACGTCTTCATGTTTTCGATATCAGATATCGAAATGGACACCAGAGGATTGATCAAAATGGAACTCTGAGATCGAGTTTCCGATGGACTCGATCAGCGGTCGCGATTGTGGATTGGTGCCGGAGGACGGACCCTGCATAGTCAGCTTCTGCGTCAACGTCTCGATCAGCTCCAGTTGCGCCTTCTCGAATTGAGCTTGCTGTTGTTGCAAAATGACCGTCAGCGCTTCTGCGGTTATTGACATCGTGGATTCTTATCGCAAAATGAAGAAAGGCCCCGTCGCCAGTTGTTATAACTTAATCATACTGAACACGAACGCGAATAATTGTTACGAACAACGATGAACGAATAACGTGAATAGATCCCCTTTCCGATTGGTCACCCCAAACCGCGATCGACAAGAACCAATGAGAACACGGACAAACAGACTCCGGATAGCGTTGTATTTAGCCACCAGACGCTTTGCAAATTTACATGAGAAACTGGTCTGTATTTGTAGAAAATCGTTGACCTTGCTGTGGCGTGAGAGCGCGAAGAAATATTTGAATCCCACGTCGAAGCATATCTCAGTTACGGCCTATGTTATCCGATTTTTGACTGTAGAATCGAGTTCTACGTGTCAGGTTTACCCTGGCCCTAACAATATATCCAAAGTAGACCTCGAAGAAGATCTAGGGAGTTGGCTGTCGTCTTGTTTGTTCTTCTGGTATCATTAACAGCTGGCCACCATAAGGGATTTTATGACTCACGGGTTGACACAAGGGACCTTCTCCTGGATGGACGAGCAGGCCATTCACACGCTTTACGGAATCTGCATAATACCAGTGCTCGAGTATGTCAATCAAGTCGTCTACACCGGTTTGAAGAAGGACATACTCGCCATTGAACGTGTCCAGCGAGGAGCCACCAAAATGGTCACTGCATTACAGCATCTCCCCTACGAGTCCCGCCTCAAAATTCTTGATCTTTATCCACTTGAGTTTCGGAGAGTCCACGGCGACTTAATTCTCACACGCCTTCTCTTTAGCACAAGACTCGTACAACACTTCTTCACCATGGTAACTGATAAATGTCGAAGGGTTCACGACAAGAAGCTCTATAAGCTTCGACCTCGGACCTTTCGAAGACAAAAGTTCTTCTCTCATAGAGCTATTAACCACTATGACGACCTTCGACTACAGATCGTTAGCTGCTCTTCTAAATACCGTCTCAAAGTGTTATTGGATTCCAACCTACTTAAGAAACCGTTAGGTTAGTAATTTACTGTGTTCTGCTAGATTAGCATTTTGCTCTGTTCTTGGTGCTCTCTGTAACCCTGCTTTCAATGACTGCCTTTCAGGTCAACAGAAAACCGCTGGACATCAAAACAAACAAACTGGGTGGATCCGGGTAGGTTGGGCCCTCAGCCTCGAACCCTTGTGCGAATCGCTGAAAATCGCTGAATAGTGACCAAAGGAAGTCCGTCTAAAACTGCACGCGGTCGAGTTCTTCCGGTGTCGCAGTTGTGTTGGTATCACCAAAATTTTCTGTACGGGCAAAGAAGTATATCAAGTAGTGCACTTTCCGATTCCTCTACTAATCATCTTCAAGAAGGCAGGCTAGCCGGTTATGACGAACATTGCAGTCGCCTAGCAGGTATTAGTTATCTATTTTGTTCCGGTGAATAATCGACCGGCTTGCGGTTTCACTGGGCGCTCGGGCCGAGATCAACGTCACCCCAACTCAACCAGCTGATCGGCTTCAGACCGTTGAGCGTGCCGAATAAGCCGCAAATCAAAGTAGTATCAAAACTTCTGCGGAACGCTCACCAGCTATTGACCTTGGTCTTTAAAGACACTCCCAGCAGATATTCTTGCTTGCCGAGGTCGTAGAACCACTTATAGACGCCAACTTTCCTTCCCATCAACCCTTGTCTTGGAGTCACGAGGCGCAATGAAATTGACGGCACTATAACATGTCCAATGGTTCGCCTACTTTTTATTCGACCGGCTATTTCAAGCAACCCCGCTCAAAGATTTTCCATCAGTTACTCAACTTTTCTGGCCTGCCGAGGCGGTTAAGCACAATATGAGCGTCGGACCACTATAACCAGCCACCAAATTTTTTCTCATTCACGAAGACCTTGTGGTAGCCACGGGTGATTTCGGACAAATGGATCACTTAGGCGTAGTTCGACCATAAAAGGATTTGGGGGCGTCGCTGTTACACCCTGACGGTGGAGACAACGCAGTGGTCATCGTACCTTCAGCAACTCTACGATCCGAAAAGATAACTCACACGTGAGTCTGTGACGTCACCACTGGGTTCACTGCCCCCCCACCCTCCCTTTGTTGGACCCGGTACGTGCCCTCCATCACATCCCAGCCGTCGAGAAGGACATCCCAGAAATGACGATTATTACGTCACTATCGAGAAACTTCTTGGTTCACACAAGTGCAACTTAAGCTTCGTGATGCGGCTCAAACGTCTGATGCACGACATACCACGGGGAGTGCCGTTTGCACTGGATGACATCCATGACTTCTTAAACCCAAGCCGCTGGGTCAAACACTGTCTACTTTATCTTTGCGTTGCTTCCAACTCTCTCGCACAATGCTATTAAGAGATAAGCACCAGCAAGTGACCTCGGGGTTCACCCATTATATTGTTCCACGCCGATCTAAAATCTGTCAGATGCAGTTGTGCCTAACTCGACTACTTCAAAACTCACTGTAACGAATCGACTCCGACGCTAACGCGGCAAACTCGGATTTCACCTGTGGTACACTTCTCATTGCACACATATTTCAGAACCATTGACAGACTTGGTCAACTAAAACGTAAAGGCGCGTGGCCCTCGTCTGAATCTAGGGTAACGTTCTCAAAGTAAACACTGCGTCACGCTAATTAACTGAGCCATATCAGTTCTGGTCCAAATGCCGGCCCCTTCCTCACCGCTGGCTCATCATATGCTGCTGCTGGTGAAGCATCAGGGCACTTAGTAAACAGCTGACATCAACGCCTAGCATACTTTCGTCAGAACTTCTAAGAGGCGGCAACAAGTTAGAGCACATCCTAATGTTAGGTACTCGCAGTTAGTCCGGCATAGTGCCACATGTGACATCTCTTCGAGAGCCAGCACATTATTTTGCCTGCCATCCACGAACTTAGAACATTCGCTTTTCGGGCGATGCCCGATTGCCGCCAGCGTTGCGAAATAGGTTTCAAATTTCAAATTTCAAATCTCAAATCCAGGACTTGATGAAGGCCAGTACCTGTTGACGTCCTGATGCTTGACTGGTGTGATCCGGAGATTGACCAGACTGCGTTTTCTGTTGATGTGTTCAGTGGTGGTCTGAGGGTAGGGACAGTAGAAAAGGAGTATTAAAACAGAGTAGGAAAAAGGTGGTTCCAATATTTGTCTAGCTTTCTTTTGAACGTATCTACGCTCTCAGCCTCAACGATCTTTGCAGGCAGTTTGTGCCACGAGTTAACTACCCTGTTAGTGTAAAAGTTATATCGGACAGCCAATCGTGATCTTGTTTTCTTGACTGTGAACCTATGGCCCCTTAGATCTCTGTTCTGACGCATCTCGAACAAACCTGCCATGGGGTTTGTTCCAGCGTGGTGGGTAATTTTGTACATTTCAATAAGGTCTCCTCTTACCCGCCTACGTTCGAGCAGTGTGCCATCCACGATGACCACCGATTGAGGCATCCAACTCCAGTCTTCCATCTTCCGTACCTCCACGCGGCTGCCATTGGAATGGTCAAACTTTTCCATCGGCAACTGAAAGCGCCGATAATCATCCAGTTCGACCGGACGGAAAGGAGTGAGCACCTAACTACGATTCTTCCCCGACTAGGGCAAACTGTCAGCCAGGAAGTCAGTTATGTCACCTATCGAAACTTTCGTCAAGTCATCAGGTTCATGCCCCGTGGCGCGTAATCTGTCGATGCGATGACAACTAGGTGAACCCGAGTTTACTAAAGCAGATGACCGAGGTTTGGTTAGAACAAACTGACTGTTCACGCACCGGGAAATGTTAGGAATTATAAGTTGTTGAAGGAAAAGTATAAAAAGACGTGTTTGATCAATATGGACATCCAGTATATACGCGGTGGCGCCAGTGTCGTTGATGACGCGTTGTTGCGTCTAGATGTCGACATGCTCCAGTTACCACCACCCACTCAGTAATGTGAAATATCCACCGTTCACCAGAAAAGTAGACAAACGGTAGACGTTCCTACTGGAACACACTTAAGATTGTCCGCCGTCCCTCTTCGGAGGCAGGGTGATGACTTCGCCTCAACGCCTCATCCATTAGACCATACCCGCTAGCATGGAACGCAGAAACTGGTGTGCCATCCACGATGACCACCGATTGAGGCATCCAACTCCAGTCTTCCATCTTCCGTACCTCCACGCGGCTGCCATTGGAATGGTCAAACTTTTCCATCGGCAACTGAAAGCGCCGATAATCATCCAGTTCGACCGGACGGAAAGGAGTGAGCACCTAACTACGATTCTTCCCCGACTAGGGCAAACTGTCAGCCAGGAAGTCAGTTATGTCACCTATCGAAACTTTCGTCAAGTCATCAGGTTCATGCCCCGTGGCGCGTAATCTGTCGATGCGATGACAACTAGGTGAACCCGAGTTTACTAAAGCAGATGACCGAGGTTTGGTTAGAACAAACTGACTGTTCACGCACCGGGAAATGTTAGGAATTATAAGTTGTTGAAGGAAAAGTATAAAAAGACGTGTTTGATCAATATGGACATCCAGTATATACGCGGTGGCGCCAGTGTCGTTGATGACGCGTTGTTGCGTCTAGATGTCGACATGCTCCAGTTACCACCACCCACTCAGTAATGTGAAATATCCACCGTTCACCAGAAAAGTAGACAAACGGTAGACGTTCCTACTGGAACACACTTAAGATTGTCCGCCGTCCCTCTTCGGAGGCAGGGTGATGACTTCGCCTCAACGCCTCATCCATTAGACCATACCCGCTAGCATGGAACGCAGAAACTGGTGTGCCATCCACGATGACCACCGATTGAGGCATCCAACTCCAGTCTTCCATCTTCCGTACCTCCACGCGGCTGCCATTGGAATGGTCAAACTTTTCCATCGGCAACTGAAAGCGCCGATAATCATCCAGTTCGACCGGACGGAAAGGAGTGAGCACCTAACTACGATTCTTCCCCGACTAGGGCAAACTGTCAGCCAGGAAGTCAGTTATGTCACCTATCGAAACTTTCGTCAAGTCATCAGGTTCATGCCCCGTGGCGCGTAATCTGTCGATGCGATGACAACTAGGTGAACCCGAGTTTACTAAAGCAGATGACCGAGGTTTGGTTAGAACAAACTGACTGTTCACGCACCGGGAAATGTTAGGAATTATAAGTTGTTGAAGGAAAAGTATAAAAAGACGTGTTTGATCAATATGGACATCCAGTATATACGCGGTGGCGCCAGTGTCGTTGATGACGCGTTGTTGCGTCTAGATGTCGACATGCTCCAGTTACCACCACCCACTCAGTAATGTGAAATATCCACCGTTCACCAGAAAAGTAGACAAACGGTAGACGTTCCTACTGGAACACACTTAAGATTGTCCGCCGTCCCTCTTCGGAGGCAGGGTGATGACTTCGCCTCAACGCCTCATCCATTAGACCATACCCGCTAGCATGGAACGCAGAAACTGGTGTGCCATCCACGATGACCACCGATTGAGGCATCCAACTCCAGTCTTCCATCTTCCGTACCTCCACGCGGCTGCCATTGGAATGGTCAAACTTTTCCATCGGCAACTGAAAGCGCCGATAATCATCCAGTTCGACCGGACGGAAAGGAGTGAGCACCTAACTACGATTCTTCCCCGACTAGGGCAAACTGTCAGCCAGGAAGTCAGTTATGTCACCTATCGAAACTTTCGTCAAGTCATCAGGTTCATGCCCCGTGGCGCGTAATCTGTCGATGCGATGACAACTAGGTGAACCCGAGTTTACTAAAGCAGATGACCGAGGTTTGGTTAGAACAAACTGACTGTTCACGCACCGGGAAATGTTAGGAATTATAAGTTGTTGAAGGAAAAGTATAAAAAGACGTGTTTGATCAATATGGACATCCAGTATATACGCGGTGGCGCCAGTGTCGTTGATGACGCGTTGTTGCGTCTAGATGTCGACATGCTCCAGTTACCACCACCCACTCAGTAATGTGAAATATCCACCGTTCACCAGAAAAGTAGACAAACGGTAGACGTTCCTACTGGAACACACTTAAGATTGTCCGCCGTCCCTCTTCGGAGGCAGGGTGATGACTTCGCCTCAACGCCTCATCCATTAGACCATACCCGCTAGCATGGAACGCAGAAACTGGTGTGCCATCCACGATGACCACCGATTGAGGCATCCAACTCCAGTCTTCCATCTTCCGTACCTCCACGCGGCTGCCATTGGAATGGTCAAACTTTTCCATCGGCAACTGAAAGCGCCGATAATCATCCAGTTCGACCGGACGGAAAGGAGTGAGCACCTAACTACGATTCTTCCCCGACTAGGGCAAACTGTCAGCCAGGAAGTCAGTTATGTCACCTATCGAAACTTTCGTCAAGTCATCAGGTTCATGCCCCGTGGCGCGTAATCTGTCGATGCGATGACAACTAGGTGAACCCGAGTTTACTAAAGCAGATGACCGAGGTTTGGTTAGAACAAACTGACTGTTCACGCACCGGGAAATGTTAGGAATTATAAGTTGTTGAAGGAAAAGTATAAAAAGACGTGTTTGATCAATATGGACATCCAGTATATACGCGGTGGCGCCAGTGTCGTTGATGACGCGTTGTTGCGTCTAGATGTCGACATGCTCCAGTTACCACCACCCACTCAGTAATGTGAAATATCCACCGTTCACCAGAAAAGTAGACAAACGGTAGACGTTCCTACTGGAACACACTTAAGATTGTCCGCCGTCCCTCTTCGGAGGCAGGGTGATGACTTCGCCTCAACGCCTCATCCATTAGACCATACCCGCTAGCATGGAACGCAGAAACTGGTGTGCCATCCACGATGACCACCGATTGAGGCATCCAACTCCAGTCTTCCATCTTCCGTACCTCCACGCGGCTGCCATTGGAATGGTCAAACTTTTCCATCGGCAACTGAAAGCGCCGATAATCATCCAGTTCGACCGGACGGAAAGGAGTGAGCACCTAACTACGATTCTTCCCCGACTAGGGCAAACTGTCAGCCAGGAAGTCAGTTATGTCACCTATCGAAACTTTCGTCAAGTCATCAGGTTCATGCCCCGTGGCGCGTAATCTGTCGATGCGATGACAACTAGGTGAACCCGAGTTTACTAAAGCAGATGACCGAGGTTTGGTTAGAACAAACTGACTGTTCACGCACCGGGAAATGTTAGGAATTATAAGTTGTTGAAGGAAAAGTATAAAAAGACGTGTTTGATCAATATGGACATCCAGTATATACGCGGTGGCGCCAGTGTCGTTGATGACGCGTTGTTGCGTCTAGATGTCGACATGCTCCAGTTACCACCACCCACTCAGTAATGTGAAATATCCACCGTTCACCAGAAAAGTAGACAAACGGTAGACGTTCCTACTGGAACACACTTAAGATTGTCCGCCGTCCCTCTTCGGAGGCAGGGTGATGACTTCGCCTCAACGCCTCATCCATTAGACCATACCCGCTAGCATGGAACGCAGAAACTGGTGTGCCATCCACGATGACCACCGATTGAGGCATCCAACTCCAGTCTTCCATCTTCCGTACCTCCACGCGGCTGCCATTGGAATGGTCAAACTTTTCCATCGGCAACTGAAAGCGCCGATAATCATCCAGTTCGACCGGACGGAAAGGAGTGAGCACCTAACTACGATTCTTCCCCGACTAGGGCAAACTGTCAGCCAGGAAGTCAGTTATGTCACCTATCGAAACTTTCGTCAAGTCATCAGGTTCATGCCCCGTGGCGCGTAATCTGTCGATGCGATGACAACTAGGTGAACCCGAGTTTACTAAAGCAGATGACCGAGGTTTGGTTAGAACAAACTGACTGTTCACGCACCGGGAAATGTTAGGAATTATAAGTTGTTGAAGGAAAAGTATAAAAAGACGTGTTTGATTTCGACGTTTAGCGTTCCACGGCGTCCAGTCTGGTTGTTGGTGACAGAGGTGGTAACAGTAGTTAGAAGTAAGTTGAGTAAAGCAGTGTTTTGAAGAAATCGGTCCACCTTACAACGCACTCAACACACTCGGCAGTCTCAAAAATACGTCGGTGGACCTTCACAAGTTGAACTGAAAATGAGGCGGTGATTCAACATGGTCAGGTAGAGCATTCCAAGCCTCGCATTTCATTCTACTATGCTGGACCTCTAGCGTTAAGAAGTGGCCTCTCAGCTTCCTGCTATTATCGTGTTGAACGACAGTGCGCATAGATGGTCGTTTCCAGGTTATTCTCGTTTAGAACTGTCTGAGGCGGATATGCGTTGATTTAACACTTGCCGTACGCACAGCATTAAAGTCAAGTCGGGTCACTTAAGACCCACCTAACAGAACGTTAGGGGCATCCTTTGGGAAAGAGGAATTGTTGTGGAATGTTGACAGCAAGCTGATTTTTAACGTCGTCAGAAATCAGTATTAACAGGAAGGTGGATAAAAGAGGAAGATAGCTGAAAAATGTAAAAAAAATAAGGCCTGAACAAGAATTGAACATTGGGCCACCTTAGTGAGACTAGGTCTGCAGGTAGAGAATGCATCGTCTACGCGCACACTGTGCAAACCATCAGCAAGACGCGGCTCAAGCCACTGAAGAAAAATGTTTTAAAACCGATGATTGGTAAACTTATGGATTGCAACAGCACTGTCCAAGCGATTAAATGCAATGGCAAATTCGAGGTGTGCAACGTCACCTTTACTGCTTTGATCAACTACGTTAGTCCACTGATCGGCAACAATCAGCTGATTTGTGGCACACAAAGACCCCTGCAAAGTCCGTGTGATGCACTGGAGAAGAACTCGCAAGTAGTGAAGTACTTAAAAAGTGATTCATCTGCAAGCCCCTCAAAGATTTCGAGAAGTGTGGTGGCAAAACACCTGGTCTGTGATCACTAGGAAAATTGTCTTGCATCCTCGAAATTGGGTATGACGCTCGTGAGATTCTAGTTGCTGGGTTCTGTTCCCTGGGAGCCAGGTTGCGTAAACGGTATGCCAAGTGGGTTAGCGGGCCGTTCAGCCGCTTTGCGCAACACCCTGAGTGATTCTAACACCACCGTCGGGACCAGCCTGAGAAGGTGTTGGTGACTGCGCGAAACATTGCTAAGAAGCTCGGTGAGGACATCGGCAGCTTCCATTTCATAGTTAGTGGCAAAGTGATGCCACACATCGGAAGATGCTATTCGGATTAATAATTGCAACAGCTGAAAATCCAACGTTTGAATCCGTCAGGTTCCGTTGTTCAACAAACCCAACTGAGATCAATTTCCTGGAGTTAGGAGAGCGCACTGTCTTATAATGAACCTACCCTGGTAGGGTGCTTGGCGTCTGCGGTGTGCTTCCAGCGGTTCGGCGGCTCGTTCATCTGCGTCACTCAACAGCGTGTACGGGCTGTTTGTAGCAGGCACATTCTACAAATGGGTCGAGAAATATACCATTATTATTCTTATTACAATCGGAAATACACTTCTGAAACTGCACGCCATACACGTTACTCCCAGGTAGCCTTCCTTTCATTAAGTGCGGCGATCAACCCTTAGTCTAGTGCAACTGGTGCGGGTCTGCTAATACCAGCTGTCCCGTTCGATTTTTAATTTTGCGGATCTGAGGGTGTTTATCCGCTTCGCTTTGGTAGCTGTGGACCTAAATTAATCTGATTACATCGGTGACACAATTGGTGTGCCTGACCAGACTTCAACAAAGCCGTACGCTTAGAATGGAATTTTTCCTTTACAGTCACTTCAGTAGGTATCCGCGGGATTTATCTGAAGCAATGAACTAGGGGGAGCGCATTTTCTTTCGTACCCGCGAAAAACAAATTAGCGTGGTGTAACGCGCAACTGAAACCAGCGAGCGCGCACGTATTGAATTTGGGTTGTGTAACGGGCGTGCTGCTGTGTTGTCGGTGCTGTTTTAGCTTACGTTTGAGTAAGTCGTGTGCATGGCTTACTGGGCCTTCGGCTCATGCTTGTTCGTGTTGTTTCTGTTTTCAGAACTGTTGTTCGGAAGAGCGCTGCCCCCTGGTGCGTCCACGTTGCCCGAAGGTTGTCCGCGTAGTCACGGGCATCCAAAGTAGAGTCGGCTGGCCCGCATGTTACAGTGGAGTCATAATACACCAAAAGACCTTGAAGCGCAATTTTCTCATTGGGCAGCTGGCTATCCTAGAGAAGTTGGAGAAGAGCACATATAGATATATTTATATAAATGCATTCATATACACATATATATGGGTGTTCACATATGTGTATATATATCTACATCTGTGCGCATACAAATATATAGGATTATATGTGTAGATCTATATACATACATATATTTAATCAGGCATATAGTTATATGCACATGTGTATGTATACGTGCACACAGGTGTACAACTTTACATATGTAAATAGGGATATGTAAATTATTATATACATATGTACATATATACATATGTATGTGCATAGACATATATATATATTTCTGATATTCGCTCAGGCCTGCAAACTGGCGGAAACACCGGGACACATCATGTAGTAGATGAAACTGGCAGGATACGATGACACATTGTGGAAAGACTTTACCTGTTGTCCTCATGTATGCTGCTGAGCGATCAACAATGAAGGTGCAAACAGCAGACAAACAAGGAAACATTTCAAGCGCGTTTTCCAAAACTATCCGATAACAGGCAGTAGGTTCGTTCGGCATAAGTGCGTGAAAAACCTTCCCCAAACTCCGGTTACATCTACCAACGCGGCATGCCATAGTATAAAACCGCCACAATGTAAATGATGAGTTGCATCTCCTAGAATGACATATCCATACCTCGGACAGAGTTGGAATGTACCTTTCGGTACAAACATGACGAACCTCAACACTTTCTCCTGGAGAGGAACCTATAGCTGCCTTCCACTTTCGGTAAATCTCGCAACTTCATAATTTCGATGCGATCATCTAATTTGCTGTGCTTCGTGCGTAGCTTAGAGAAATCGTGCCGACGCATTCTAATTCCATACTTCCTGTTCACATACGTCCTCATTTCACGAGCACTATTAAAATGGTTCGTCATCTCGCACACGTGCAGTTCAGCACCAACGGCCAGATGTCCATTCCTAGGATAAATCTCTGGCTTACCAACACGAATGTCGTGTGAGTGCACCAGGTTTGCCTTCTCGATTTGATAGTTATCAATGCGATAATGGATGACTCAGGAGGCTTGACATCTGTAATCTACACAACTACAATTTATCGTAACAATTGATTAAACAGACATCACCGTTTAGAGGACACTTTCATACGGGCAGCCCAGCGGCAGGTCTACTCCCCTATGCTTCTTATCACTTGCAGCTGTCTGCGAAGTGTTAATGAAAAAGCTTTTACAAGTTTCCCGTTGAGATCTGCGTAAATCTTCAACATACTATTCAAACTTTTGGTGCTTCAACTTGAATATCCTTCTAAAGGTGTTGTCACCGTTCACCGCCATGCTGATTCAACGTAAGGAAGTGATTTACCGAAAATGGACCATTTAAAAACAATATCACGTCCGACGTTACGTTATGTGATGTTTTTCAGATCTGACTTGGAAATGTCACTTGTACCATTTTACTAAAACTTCAGATCACATTCATTCCATCGGAGTTTTCCAGTTTATCGTGTGCGAAAGGAAACGCACTCCCTGAACTAGGCGATCATTGTCAGAAACAGCTCCACCTTGGAGGACTAACTAAATTAACAGAAGAAGGCTGTAGCAACTGTGTAAGCCGTGCGAACGTTTCCAGTTTTGTTAAGATGTTTGAAGGGTGAAATAAACCACAATTATATTGTTGTTTGAATGGACCAAATGGGCCCACTGTGCGATTTTTGACGGCGTGCACGATATGTGGGTTTGCTTGTTGTGTGTTGCCCTTGCCTAGCTTTCGTGTGTGCGTCTTATTACAGTTTGCCGGTGTTCCTAATTTACGGCTTTACTTTTAGCGGAAATAATGAATTTGAATGAGCTGGACCTGGACGGTGCTGTTCAACAAGTACTGAAGAATGCAGCTAAATGCCGCGGTATTTTTCGTGGATTACACGAGTGCTCCAAAGCAATTGAACAACGAAAGGCGGTGTGTTGTTTCCTGGCGGAGAATTGTGATGACAAGGCTTATAGCTGCTTGATTGAGGCTCTCTGTCGGGAACACGAGATCCCATTAATCAAAGTGAACGCTGACATTTTTGCTTATGAGATCAGATTGCAGATAACAAAAAGCTCGGGGAATTGGCCGGACTTTGTAAATATGACAAAGAAGGAAAGGCACGTAAAGTGGTCTCCGCTTCCTGCATTGTCGTACGTGATATCGGTGAAGAATCTTATGGATGGAAGTATCTTGTTGAAAAGTATCATATTCCCGTTCAGGCTAGAGAGTCGTGAGAAGTGTCTGTCGTTGTTTATAATGCAAACTTCGTGTGGTTGAACGGTGTGCTCTACTCTTCCCTTTTGTCGGATGGCATTGGTATTTTCCAAGTCATGGGTTTTACAACTACCATTTGGGCTTCTACGAATTAGATTGCTCGGCCTGTTTTCACGGAACTGTGAGTACTCACGTGCAGGTTTTGTCAATCGCCTTGGGTTCGTAGAAAATTGATGTTCTCAGTACAGATAAGCTAATCTGTTAGAGTGTAGCTAATTCGAGCGTACTGGGAAATACTCTTACCGGCACTGTTTCCTGCAGTGGTGTACTCATCGTCATTTTCATATATTTGGTGACGTCTTGTGTGTGACACTACGCCACACGCTAACTTTCATGCGTGCATATAGCCGTGATATAAACCGTAACAACGGAGAGGTTAGTGAGTCTTTGCTTCAGAGTGGCCGTGGACGTGCGTTTTGTTGAGCGAAGAGCTGTATTGGTCACTGGGCGTAAGTTTCGAACGTTTGGAGGTTTTGAGGCTTGAAAGAAATGTGTCGGTGGTGTATGTTTATCGAACGTGAAAAGAAGTGCCATGAACAGGCGTCTCCATGAAGGGATGAAATAGCCTTCGGTTATAAACTTTGTATGCTATGGCCCATCGTCCTTGGAGTAAGCTGGTGATGTCGTAGACCACCGAGTGGGAACTGACCTACGCTGTCAGTATTTTTTTGTATGCCGCTGGGTAGCTCTGGTTTGGCCTTCGGTGTCTGGTTGTCTCATGTTCTGTAGTCGACATCCTCAGTACTGTGAAGGAACACCTCTCTAGTTCGCGTGGCTAAGAAAAACTACTGGCATATGTACCCTAAACACGCAGGCTGCTTGCCTATTCAGTTTGCTACGTGATCTACACCTAAAGTCGATAGCTGAGGTGGTGTCACATTGTCCATTAACCGCGGTTGATCTTGTCTCACCCTATGTGGCTCATTCGTTATTTCCATGTTCATAAACAGAACAGTACTAAAGTTTACACATTGTACACTTCAACGTACGCAACACTGCCTTCAAAATGTAGACGGCAGGTAGAGGCGCAAACACTATCTTTGGGTGAACTTCCTGTGTGTTTTTGACCGAAAATGAATCAAAAACGTACTTAGAGAGATCACCTGCCTCTCTTGACAGCGATTCTTTTGTTACCGTTCTTTTGGTATGCATAGCCGAGGTGCCATCATCATTGTGTTTGCAGGCCTGAGACTTCGAGCGTTTAGCTCAAGGTTCTCCACCGTCTGTTTTGGCTCTGTTACGTTTGTGGTCGTATTTGTTCGTTCTAAGTGGGCTTTTTCAAATGTCTATCGTAGTGAAATACATGTCTTCATCTGTCTAATGTGTGATGGTGCAGTACTGTTCTTGTTCGTCACTAATGAGTTCAGAGAGACGGGCTTTTGTTTTCCTCCTACTGTTTTCATTGCTGAATCGTCGTTCGCCATCCAGCGGAACCACCACTTGTCGTGAACACTGTACTAGGCGTCTTTTCTCCTGTTCTTTTCTTGCCCCATCAACCAGATCCTGATAATATCACTCACTTTTGGTGGTTTTGCTCTGCAACTGTTTCAACCTGTATTATTTGTAATCAATGGATCTATCCGATGGTAGTTCAAACAATTTTCAAGTGCACAAACATATTTTTCGTTTGGATATTTCAGAAAAGACTTCTAACTTCCGAGATTTCAATTCAGTTTGTGCATTTTCTCGATTCTATTATGGACACTATCGATTCGCATTTCGTCCTTTAATGTCTTCAGTCGAATGATCCTCTAATAGCTTTTTACTTTTAATGTGTGCAGTACCCCATTTCCACTGCGGATAGAAGGCGAAAAGCATAGCAAATAAAAACCCTTCGATGGAAAGAACGCGAGTTTAGCACAGAGATTGTTGACTGTAGTTTCCACCATATCTAGCGAGGGTGATGATTGACTCGTGCGTTGCGACCAGAATGTCGTTTGCGCCATATTAGAGCAAGCTTTTGAGGTATTAGCCTTCGTGCTTCGAATCCAGCTTGCACGCTGCTTATATGATCGCCGCCTGCAGTCTGACACTGCATGCAAACGTCGCGTGAACGTTAATGGGTAGATATGCTTAAGACTCGCTCGAATCAGTAGCATGTGTTAGAAAGTGATTGCTGTCCTCGGAGGGCGGCGTAATGTATCCACTTCAAAATAATCGGTCAACTTTTTCGTTGCTAATGCGATATTTCTATTGCATCCCACGAAGACTTCGGGGATTACAATGGTTGCAAAAAGGTGTTGGGAACACTCTTCGTGTGTATCAAACAGTGTCTAAAGCCTCATCTAAAGATAGTATACATCCTGTTTTTCCTCTTTTACTGAAGGTTTTGGCATGCCTATGCTACTGCAGACATTAGTAGACTAACATCATTCCATGGGTGGTGGTACAATGTTCGTGACTGGTTACCCTTGCCACGTCTACCACCTTACCGTCAGCGCCACGCTGGAGCCCACGCTTGCATTTTTTAGGTGAAAGATGACAAATTTATGAATTAAGTTGTTATGTCCGTTCGTCACGCCTTGAACCGCTCATACCACCACTTGCTATACCAGTCGTAGGCGCTCAAACCAGAGTAACCGGATGCTCTTCCTTAAACTTGCCTTCAACGTTACTTGGCTTGTTGTTAAGCTTTGAGATGGTGAAGGTTGACCGTATATCAAGCTTGGAGTTTGGGAATATTTGGCTTTGGTGTTATTTTTCCGGCAGTCATCTACGCACCCTCAATGTTGCACGCTGTTCGTTTCGTACGTCTTAAGTTCAGGTTAAGTCGTTTTAGTTAACTGACTGCGTGCACGTATCTGTGCAGTGTTTCAGGAGCGTGATGCCCACGAACTGGGTTTATTATCGAAGTCAATACATGGTTCGACAGATTAGGATCTGGATTAATCATTCAGTAGAGGGCGTACGCCTCGATGCCAAATAAAACTAGCATAAGCGGTCACGTTCAATCGCCCGTATTGGGTGGCACCAGCGTGTAAGTAACGAAGAGGTAAGAAAGCGAGTGTTTGGTAGTGACTGCCAAAGGAGTTCTTTTGTCCAGTCTCTACGTTTGCACAGGCTTAGATGATTAGGTCACGTATTAAGGATGCCAGTTAGTCGTCTTCCACACTGAGCACTGTTCGCTGACACNTGTGGCAGTTATGCATTAGTGTGAACCACTGATGTATTGCTCTGTGATGATGATGAAGCGGTCACGCGACGTGAATTCAGGCGGTCAACTCAATGTTTACGACACCACAACTGAGTTGCACTTGATCCAAATGGTCTGGTTTTTCTTGTTTACGTGTGGTAAGCGGTTTGTAGAACCTGTGGCCGTGCATCTTTCAAGCAATCTGGCGTCATTGTGGATAATGGTGATCTGTTCGTAAGCTGAGGCGGCATGCTGGACACATTACTGAGGCCTGTCTACCGTGTGGTGACAAGAGATAGTTTCCAATTTTATGACGCCCTGTTTCATATTCCTACCACGTTTGATCTGATCAGTATGCCTTCCAGTGCGTGTGTTCTCCAACGCATTTCACTGTCCACTTATTGGTCTCCGGTTCTCTCGAAGGATTTCATATCCTATGCTGATTTCTTAAAATACCTTCCACTTCATATTACGATCTGCTGTGCCTGATTCTTTTATTCTAATATTTCCTTCCATTTCACTACTTTTGAAATTTTTTGCAGCTAAACCCGTGTGCGATACTTCATTCTCCCTCTTCGGGTCTATGATATTTTTGTTAGATTAAAGCACAAACACTCATTCGTACTCGCTCGCTGTTAATCCTCTTTGTTTGTCTCCTGATTAGGTTGTTGTGCATCAAACATTGTCGATGCCCTGGCCGACTAGTGTAAGGCGCAAGGTGAATAGGTGACCTGATGCAGGATAATGAAGTGGCTCACCAAGAGGTTAGATGCTGCTAGCCGGATGGGTCTCGCGGACTGTGTCCCACACTGCTCAGAATCGGTAGCTGCTGATTGGGTGCGATGGCTGTTGTTGATTGTGCAGTTAGCGACTCGGAGCAATGAAAGTTTTAAGGAAAGTTGTCTTGCTGCTGATTCCTTAATTTCACTTGTAGCTCGATTATTTTTTGTAAAATGTGGGTATCCTGATGTTGAATATCTGAGTATCGACAGTTGTATGCTTGTTAGACCGGTCTTTCCTTTTGCTTCTTAGTGAGGCTTGTTCTTTTCCTCAAGGTTTTTTGACAGTAGGGCATCAACACGAATCACCGGTGCATTGCTGTCCTTTTCGACGATAACCTTAGAGCTAGAATGAATTTCTGAGAGCACATTTACGAGCTGTTTAACCAGCTTGCGATCACTTCCGCAGTGGCCAGAACGCGGAATCAAACCCTTGGATCAATGACAAGGCAAGCGCTAAATTGGTTGGAAGCCCAGTTCCCACAGCGTTCAGTGCCATTAGTCCACTAGGTGCTTCTGCAAGATTGCTGTGATTACATTGGTATGACGTTAGATAATGAAGTCGTGGGGGTTGCTGAACGGCTGGTGTACCTGGGGAGCTGCACCGGCGGCGGCAGACGTGTAAGGAATGAAACAAAACGCGTATGTCTAAGACTAGGGCGGTGTTCGCTAATCTGGGGCACCTTTGGTGATGGAGAGGTATCTCTCTGGTGCCTGAGGGTCACGTATGTTAGGTGAAAGTGAGGAATGTATTACTTTACGGCAGCGAAACTTGGCGACTTGGAATAGAAGACGTGAACCGTTCTCAGATAGTTGACCACCGATGTTGGCACTAGCGAGTAAGCAACGTAGAGGTTAGGAAGCGGGTATTTGACATTGATTGTCAAACGAGTTCTTTTGTTCACTCCTTACATTTACACAGACTGAGGGAGTTACGTCATGTATTGAGGATGCCACTTAGTCGTCTGCCACATCGAGCACTCTTTGCCGATGCTTCCGCCGACGGGCGCAAGGTTCGAGGTGGATAGATGGTCTAGCGTAGAGAATTGAAATCTTCCACGGAGGGTTTGGTCACTGTAAAACGGTCCTGAATGGAATCCCGCCTACCATAACTGATAGCTGTGTGGTCTGTCTGAGACCAGGCCTTATTCAGAGGAGGCGGGCACGTCGAAGTGCATGATGCCTAAGGCTTGTGCTGGCTAAAAATAGCTTGTGCTCAGTGCATAGCCACAACAGTCGCCCGCCACTACCCGACCGATGTGATGCTATCCCAAACCTGCCACCTAGACGAGGCTCGGCCTCACCAAGTCGGCCAACTTGGGTGTTCATATCTCCGGTCGGAACGACCACATTAGAACCATGTATCGACCGAAGGAGAGCGGCCGTATCCGAATAAAAGGAGCCCTTGACGCCGGTGTCAATACAGTCAGTTGGACCGTAGGCACACACACTGAAAAGGTACTGAACATTTTGTATCTAGAACTGGTCTTAACAACCCGTCAAGCAGACGGCGCAGTCCGCCGTTAACAGGAATCCAATCTGCTTATTTGGCTGCGGCTGTGGAGTCGCCCGAAGTGTATAACCAGTGTCGAGTGGACGGTGCGGGTGATGTTAGTTTCATGCGTTGACTAATATCCTGGATTCTGGTCTCAAAAATGCAGCAGACATTGACATTCAACGAGGCCACCTTTCATGCGAGAGCGGCCTGTCGATCTCTGTTTTAGAATGCGAACTTTGAAAGCACTTACAATCTTCGTCTAAACAAGGACGTGGGAGGACTGAGGTTGGATGTTAGGAGATGGGACTTACCGATATAGTGTTATTATGATTAGTTATATCCTTTGTGAGACCTGCAGAGCAACCATCAGAAATGGATTCTGGAGGGGCCTGAGCAAAATTCGATAGGACAGCGGAGGAGGGGTTAGCAGTGGTATGTTTTCATCTATCCACCTTGCTGTATGCAGCAGTTAGGGCAACATGGTTTGTACTGCGAGACGGCCAATACATTATGGAGTTATTGCTGTTGTGAGTCTTCATGGTTGTATGTGGGCTGAGATACTGTCAGGATGCCCAAACCTAGAGAACGATTGGGCTTCTCAACCAAAGCCTTTGGTTCAAAAGCCTGTACCGCAAGGCAGCGACTGAGTGGCAGTGCACCAGAACTGGTACTTTTTCCGGAGAAAAATGTTAGCTTTCTTCCACCTTCAACTTGGAGGACCGGGAGACTAGTTTGTCAGACCTCTGCCTATTGGTCTGTGTGATATGGGTGATTATCGGTGTGATGGCCACGTCGTCCAGTCTACCCAGTAGGTCATCGAGATGTGCAAGGCGTCACACAGCGTCAAAGGGCAGTCTCTGTGACAGCGTGGATTGTTTGGCACCATTGTGTGGACGTTTGCGGACAGCTGCTTCGGGCGTTCATCACTTCTAGTTGTGTTCATCGAGGGTGTCCGATTTCCTCCTTGTTCAATTTCGTCATGGATGAAATTCTGGAGCTGCACTTGAGAAGTCCCGTGAGCTTTGTATTGAGGTTCTTCCTGGCGCTAGGTTGACCGACCTGAAATATGCGGATGATATTGTCTTTCTTAGCTCCTCTGCGGAAGACATACAGACCATACTGGTCATGGTGATTAACCCAGACGGTCTGTGTGTAATGCGCTACTCATCTTTGAGGTGCATCAAACTGCTTCAGTATTACAGCATTTCTACTCCTACTTTCTTCTTTGCGGATACTCCGCTTGAGACTGTGAATACCTTCACATGTAATATTGCTGATGAGATATCAGCGAAGATAACGGAGGCGCAATTTACTTCTGTCAAACTGTGGCATCTGAAAGGCGTTCAGTTGTCGCTGAAAGGAAGGATATATAGTGCTTCTATGTGCCCTATTTTGCTTTGTGGTTCCGAAACGGTCTGTTTGCAACGAAGGTATCAGCAGATTTGTATTACTGATAAGTAGTGTGGCAGATTTATGATTTTTAGAATCCACCAAATGATTCGGGGGATCGACTGCCCCGGCAGGATTTCTCAAACAGTTCACGCTGGAATTCATCAACGTCACTGTTGAACATTTGGTGGATTCCATATGAGACAGTAGGACAGGTGGGTAACAGAGTCCAGGTGTGAAATTTCCGAGCTTCTGGTGTGGCTACGTAGCTCAGCTGGTAGTGTGCTTGCCGCGTTGAGGCATGCTGTGTCTGTCACTGGTTCGAGTCCAGCCGAAGCCCTGACTTTTCACATTTGGGTCTCATCTAAAAAATCAACAGTTTTGTTATGTTTTATCGTCTTTGTCCGTACCAGTTAGAGCCTATATTAAATGAACTGATCACTTAAACAACGACCGTTCATCAGTGGCTGTTTCGGGATGTGCGGTCAAGTGGTCTACTGCGTGCGTTCCATAGCCTACGATAGTTAGGCCATGTGTTCTGTATGCCGTTTGAGCGTTTACCGTGCAGGGCATTATCTAGTGAGACCACCGCTCGATGGTCAAGCACAAATGTAGTCATGAAATGTGTAGACCCTGGCTGTTCCATTAGAAAGATGGGTGGGTGCCTCCTACCTGCCTGCGGCCCTTGTGATTACTCCAATCGCTTTTTAGAAACACTCTATGAGACGGCAGTATGTCGCATTTTCTGCGTGCCTTCATCCATATCTTATCTGTTTCCTCCGGTTGCATTTATTTTATCTTCTTAACCTTTTTGCGACGCTCTCTTCTAGGATATTCCATTTGACTTTTGAGGTAATCAGCGGCCTGACCCACAGTTCCTTCTGATCAGGCTGAAGTGCGTTGTGATGATGGTGATAGGGTAATCATGCACCTCAAGGGAGTTTAGACACCTTAACTAAACCACAGACACGGTACGAAAGTGATGGCCTTTTATCTTTTGACTTGTTCACTGTACGATGTGGATGCAGTTGGACACGTTTTTGCCTGCTTCATGTCTTGTCGATTTCCTGTGTCTTCACTGCCATGCGCCATTCTTATACAGTCGGTTGAGTTTCTTGACACTTGCCGGAATATTTCATCCAGAAGTTCCAGAGACGGTTGAACTGTCATGATAGCCGGCAATACATGAGGGGTGCTTTCTGGTGCTTAACTATCACACAGCCTTGGAGGTGGGAAAAGAAAGAAGAGGATAGCAATGGACCTGACCACCAAACGTAACTTCATGTATGCTCAGTCATTCAGTCACCTTGCAGACAGAAGCAGCACCTGTAAGTGAAACTAAGGCGTCATCATAGAGACTGGTTCCTTACGGCTTTCACTGCCCCGTATCGTTAAATCAACTCACTTCACAGACAACTCGCCCAAACAACGATAACGTTCACGCCACAGTACCCGATAACCACCATTTCACCCAACATCTCCAGTCCCGAGGCCCTCATCTCAGAAGGTGAACTCGACTTATAGTGGGCAACCTGCCGGTGGACGAATTCATTTCTTCACGGCAGCTGCTGGAACAGAATCACTAATCTTGAAGTACATTTCGCCACTACGGTAACGTGTGCTTCCATCGAAGGGTTCAGGTGTCCCTCCATCCCAGTCAAATCGTTGACAGCTTAAAGCGCAGTGAATTGCGAGTGTGTTCACACTTTACAGTGCCCCACACTCCAAATAGCATTCAAACAGGTCGCTATCGCTGTTGACTTCACTAGTGGTCATTTGCACGCCAACCGAACCGAAGTCTGGCGTGATGTCAGGTTACAGATACTTCGGAAGGCACACGTTCTAGTTGAACACCTTCCAGTCTTCTTTGAAAACAAGGCACAACTTGAATCTGAGATATGACATTATCTTGTAAGCGCTGGATTAAGGGAACAGTCCCGAACATTATAGCAAACATTGTATCCCAGTTCAAGACGGATACATAGTGTTCGTTCTGGCCCTTGTTTGTGCGTATTTTCTATTTAATGCACAACCGGCACCCATGAGGGGCAGATTGGATTTCGTCTTTACATTGCACCGTAATCGTATTGATTGTCAAAGACGGCAATACATCAATGGTTTGAATGTCACATAACCATAAGGAAAAGACCAAGGTCTGAACAGGGAATAAAGAGGGAACAGATGAGACCCTTACTTAAGCGTTCAAGTTGCCTAGGCACTGCATAACAGCAGTCATGCTATGGGCGAACGTGAGAGACCATCCACAAGACAGCTTTCTCACGGCTTTCGTTATCCCGCGTCATTGAATGCACTTATTAGACATCTCGGCCGGACATCAGCAACATTCACTACATTGAGCCTCCATCAACGACCCTCGTCTAGAATCTGCGGCTATCGACTATGTGAAATGCGTAAGGCTCAGCTTCATTCCTCTGCTCCAGATCGTCTGCTTACACCATGTTTTACGTCGGTCGACCGAGGTATCGGCAAATAGCACTCGACGCGAACAATTCGCCGGCATCCCTAATATATGACCTAACTATCTAGGCCTCTGCAAACCTAAATATTTAAACGAAGGAGTTTGCTTGGCATTTTTTATCAAATACCTTCCTCCTGAATTTTTCGTTGGTGCTACATGATGTGTGCGTTCGAACCCGGTTATCGATCGTCAGACACCTAAAGGCTCTTCACGTCTTTTATCCTGAGCGCACAAGCTTCGTGTGACCCTCACGTTCTAGAGAAGTGTCACTGTCGCCAGAGATGGTCTGGATTGGCGAATACCGCCTTATTATTGAAAATCAGCTTCTGTTTCACGCCGTATTCATCCGTCTTTGTTGACACAACTCCTTAAGTACATAACTGGGTCAACCACTTACACAGTTTCATTCTCCGACTTGAAGTCTACGCAGTTCACACTGTCTTGCAGATGGACTTTGTGGCTGAAAAGCGACTTCTAATTATTTAACAGAGCGTAAAATAGCTTCTAGGGTTGTCTGTATTGCCCGAAAGTAGTTAAACAGCACTTTGCCAGCATAATCACGATATGAACGTAGTTATTTTCAGTAGTTAGGTCCCTTCCCGTCCTCTTTTTTCTTCTCTCTTCATACATAGGGTCTGCTCTTTCTTCATGGTTGTGTGACAATTAAGCATTAGTGGGAATCACTAATGTATTGCTGTCTGTTGGGCAAAGTATCTACAATGAAATCTGGTAAGTGCCACAGGCAGTCCCTTTTTACTTCGTCTATGGTAAGTAAAAGTGGCGAAACTGGTTGGCCCTGGCACATGCCGCTGTTGTTACTGACTGTCAAACAGTTTACCGTAGACCCTAACCTAAGGCTGTATATGGGAGTAAAGTGTCGGTAGTAAGTTTGCATAATCGTTCGGTGCACCCTCGCGTTTAAGCAACCTTCAGGGCATAGATTAAACAAACCATTATTGCCGGTAAAAACGGTAGTTGTTGACTGCCAGTACGAATGGTATTGCTTCAAAAAAATGACGAACAAGGCCTCTAATTAGCATCCTCGGTTAACGTGGAACCCTGTCTGTTCTGTGTTGATGTCCACTTTGGGGGCTGCGGTGAGTTGATGAACTCTAATGAATACCCGAGCTCTGGTTATCTCAGGACAAGCTAATAAGCCCATAGTCTTCAGTGAGCCTCATCATTTTCCTGACTAGAGCAACCATTATCGAGTGACCCTAAAAGAGATGGACGTCATTCGTTCTGCATACAAGTTGAAGCAACTGATTCATAGCTTATACCAACGCCTCTTCATTTCTCTTGAAATATGCTGGCGCAAAGTCATCTGGAACAGCAGTCCCTTTGCTTTTGGGAGCCGAAATGAAACTGCGTACCTCAGTTTTGGTGAGTGGTTCCAAATCGATCGACCAGTTACTTCAAGTTCGCGGTGGTAACAGTAGATACGGGAAGCCAGCGAAACTGACTTTCAGAGTGCTCCAGTCAACCCTCTGTCCTTCTAGATTTGTGGATCAGTGTGCGGTCAGTATCGCTGATAGGTTCGGTGAGGGCTGGATCCTTTGGATCAGTAGTACCGAACAGCCTCAAGAGTTTAAGCAAAAGCCCTTAACTCCCTCTCTTAGCCTCGGCTTCCTAGCGATATCACTTTCAAACTTGTTATGTGAACCTCCAGTGGAACTAATCCTTGTGACGTCTACCGACCTTAGGGACTTCTATGAGGTCCAGCGTTTGCTTAACTCACAAACGGGTGTGTGATTCGGATTAGCAACTGTTGAAATCTTCGACATTGGAATTGCTAAGTGTGCATTCTAGTCTAGTTCGGCACCTGTGCTTTGCAGATGATCTGGCCAGTGCCTGGCTGCGGTCGGTGGACTTGTTGCTCTGCGAGTGTATGAACAAAATGAGGACAACAGTACATAATCTGAACCCGAGTATGTGATCCAGTAGGAACCGCAATCCTGAACGGAAGCATATCGCATATAACTGGAAACCGTGTGGTTCATCTGAGATCAGATCGGGGAAGGAGGGTGCTAAGTATGAAAATGACACGTACACGGTTGAAAGGTAATTATGGTTAAATTTAAACTGCGTTGCAGAAAGGTTTCAGTAGTAGTTCATTAGTACGGATAAGTTTGAACAGTCTACTGGTGTTCTGTCAAAGCACCTATACTAATTCTAAGTAGGGTACATTGGAGGTCGGATGCCGAATGGTAAGTGATGAGGTTTATCAGGACAGTGTTGCTATGGTTAACTGTTTTCGTTATGGATCTGTGGAATAATTGTTTGTAAAAATACACAAGGAGTGACAAATATGTCCCATTATAAAAAAAAATGTCCGACGAAGGGTGAAACAAGTGTGAAGAGGTAAGGTGGAAAAAAGTTGAAACGGTGCACACAGACCCACACCATCAGGCCAATCCCTGTGTGATTTGCGTGGGTCGTTTTTGAAAGTGGGGACGGTGTTGCCTCAACCCTACTGATCGGGGTAACTTTGTTGATCAGGAGTTTCTGGAGCTGAGTCACCAGATCTTTAAGGAAGGTTAAACCTCCATCTATAAAAAGGGCAGGATGCAGTCCGTCTGGGCTGAGTGCTTTTGGACGTTTCGGAAACGTGATCTCGAGAGAGGCTTTTGTTTCCGAGGGCAAAGGAACGTCAACAGACCAGTACAGACAAAGCCTGAATGCCTAATCAATGGTGTGGGTGCCCCATTGAGCCTCTGTCAGAAACGCTTATCCCAGCGTCTTAAGCGTTGCTGCAGTGTATGTATATGGTCATCGTTGGCTTCGCAGATTGCTTCACTTACACCGGGCTTCCTGCTACCGGTTGTTCGGATGAGATGAAAAAGCTTCAGAAAATTCCCGGTAGCAGCGGCGTGTTCTATCTCTTTGTGCTGGGATCATTCGGTAATAATTCGCATCTTTAATGAAAGTGTTGGCCTCTTGCGAAAGCTGTGTGGAAATCAGTTTGGCCGCAGTCGTTACTGGAGTTCTAGCATCCATTATACTTCGTCGACTAAGTGCAGCTCGGGAGGCAAACATTAGGGAGGAACAGGTAGAGTTTCGCCCAGGGTGTGGATGAATTGTTCAGATTTTTACTCTTCACCAAATTCTGGGGCACCGTCACGCATGTCACCGGCCAACAATCGTCGTATTTCTCGACTGTAAAGGTGCGCTCGATTCGGTAGGTCGATTTACACTTTTGGAGTCGCTTGAACATAAGGATGTACCGAACAAGTATATGGACATTGTGGGTGCTTTGTTTCCATGTATCAGCTTAGGTTAGGGCTTACGGGGAACTGTCTAACAGATCCAGTACCGTGAGCGACGTACGTCAAAGTCGTCCACTTTAACCGTTTTTGTTTAGTTTTTCCCCTAGAAGAAATAATGGAGGACTGTCTGCGACACTCAAGATGCCGGTGTGGACCTCCTACCTGATGGAAGACTGATAGATATTGACCATTCTGACGAGTAGGTGTAGCTGTTTGACACAGTGCCATACGCTTTTTCGCGTTCTGCTTAGTACTTCGGGATGCGCTTTGCAATCTCAAAATGCAAAGTGCTTCTGCAAGATCGCTGTAACTACGTAGATTTAATGTTAGGTAATGAAACCGTGGAGGTTGTCCGGTTCGTGCACCGGGGTAGCCGCATCAACGGCGGCACCGGAGATGTAAGGAATGAAACAGAAGCTCGTATGTCTAAGGCTAGGGTAGTGTTCGTTAATTTGGGGGCACCCATGGCGACTGAGAAGTCTCTCTGATGATGGTGACAGTGAGAGGTGTATTAATTTACGGTAGCGAAACTTGGCGGCTCAGGGTAGAAGACGTGGACCGTCTGAAGATTACAGGTGTATCCCCGAGCTGAAATCCTGAATTTATGCTTCGGCAAGACGACGTATGTCAATACCGAAGGTTTCCAAAGAAAGTGTACGAGCCACTCGTTGGTCTATCTGCATAGCTGTTTGAACATTAAAGGTAGTAAACGTGAACGTTGTTCGACAGGCAACTATGGGTTCGAAACGTACGTTCAACAAGCCGATATTAAGAGGGAAATATGAACTGTATGAATGGTAGGTAAACAAGGCATATAACTGCAATGCAAAATAGATAACGTGATGAGTGATGAATAATGCTGGCGAAGGACAAGGTACAAGCGCGTAACATTCATTCCCTCGGGAAGTAAATTTGGTAGGAATTTCGTGCGTCATGAAGTACGAACTATGAGTGGTGTGACGTAGGAATTATATTTTTCGGTTCCTCGGAGCATGGTCTCACTCTGTTGTTGGCTTAGAAGGGTTTCGTAGACGTTCTGAGTATTGGAATCAGTGCCACGATTTTCCACAAACGTGAATATCGGAGGAACCATTGAGTGTGAATCAGGCGCTTCATTGTCGTCTGCTTCTTTGTTGGTCATTACAGTATCCTCTGCAGCTGGTGCTAGGTTGCGTAGGGGTACTGTGTCCTCACGTCCGTCGAGGTGGCGGACGCGAGCATATGCCAGGTTACATTCTACCAACTCTACGTACGGATCATATTTCGGCGTCCGGTGTTATTTCTGGAGGACTTTGTCAGAGTTCAATAACCAACTTGGTAAGGAGAGACTCGTGGGAGCTCTACGGTTGTGATAGAACATCTGTTCGTGTTGAGTACAGTTGTTCGCAGTGCACAGTAAGGAACGTTTAGAATGAAGTGTATCTGGCAGCACATTTTCCCAGTGTTCAACGTCAAAGTTTTTCGATTTGATTGCCAACAGTATAGTTTTCCATAGGGTACCGTTCAGTCGTCCAACTGGCCTGCTAGACTGTGGATTATAGGCTGTAGTACGGCTAGTTGCGATACCCTTATTGTGGAGGAGTAAAAATAATTCTTTCAAGATAAAAGCATGACCACGATCAGAATGGATGAATGAAGGCAAACCTAGAATGGAAAATAAATTTGTAAGGTTGTTGGTCACTGTCATCATCATCATCATAGACAGCAATACATCAGTGGTTCACACTAATGCTTAACTGCCACACAACCATGATGAAAAAGCAAACCCCATATAGGAAGAGAGAAGGAAAAAAAGAGGACGGGAAGGAACCTAACTACTGAGAAAAACTGCGTCTATATTCAAACATTCAACATCAAGGTGCCTACACCTTGCAAACAAACAACCGAGCTGCAAGTGACAGTGAGGCGTCATCAGCGGGACAGCTTCCTTACGGCTTTCGCTGCCCCACATCATTAAACGCACTCACTTCACAGACAACTCGGACAAACAACGACAACATTCACGCCACTGAGCTCGATTAGCCGCCATCTCACCTAGAGTCACTAACCACCGACTCTGTGAGTCGCGAGGGCCTCTGTCCGGGAGAGGAACTCGATCTACAGTGGCCAACCCCTTGGTGAACGACTTCATTTCCCTACGCCAGGTCATTATCTGACCACCTCGCACCTTACACCAGTCGGTCGCAGTGTCAGCGAATAGTGCTCGGTGTGGAAGACGACTAACTGGCATTCTTAATACATGACCTAACCATCTAAGCCTGTGTAAACGTAGAGATTGGACAAGAGAACTCGTCTGACAATCACTACCAAACACCCGCTTCCTAACCTCCTCGTTACTTACGCGCTGATGCCACCCGATACGAGCGATTGAACGCAGACATCGGTGGTCAAATACTTGAAGACGGTTCACGTCTTCTACCCTGAGCGGCCAGGTCTCGCTGCCGTAAAGTAATACGGCCCTCACCGTTGTCTTATATACACGACCTTTAAGCTTCAGAGAAATACACCTCTGTCGCCAGAGATGCCTCAAGTTAGCGAATACCGCCCTAGCCTTAGAGATACGCGCTTCTATTTCATTCCCTACACCTCCACCGCTGCTGATGCAGCTTCCCAGGTATACAAACCGGTCAACAACCTCCATGACTACATTATCTAACATCAAATCTACGTGGTCACAGCAATCCTGCAGAAGCACTTTGCATTTTGAGGCTGCAAAGCGCATTCCGAAGTATTTGGCAGAACGCGAAATAGCGTCTAGCATTGTTTGTGCCGATTGAAAGTTGTCAAACAGCAACACCTCGTCGTCAGCATAATCAAGATCGGTCAGTCTTTCACCAGGTAGGAGGTCCACGCCGGCATCTTGTGAGTGCCAGAGACAATTCTCCATTATTTCGTCTATGACGAAATTAAACAAAAATGGCGACAGCGGACAGCCTTGATGTACGCCGCTGATGGTGCTGAAACTGTCAGACAGTTCACCGTAAACCCTAACCTGAGCTGAGGTATGGGAATAGAGTGCCGACAGTATGTTCACGTAATTAGTCGGCCCACCTCTGCGTTTGAGCGACTCTGAAAGTGTAGATCTATCCACTGAATCGAACGCACCTTTATAATTGAGAAAAACAACAATTGTTGGCCGGTTATATACATGACGCTGCTCCTAAATTTGACGAAGAGTGAAAATGTGATTTACACATCCCCGCCCGGGGCGAAACCCCGCCTGTTTTTCCATAATGTTTATCTCTCGAGCTGCAGTGAGTAGTTTGTCACTGTGGAGGAAGAAGTGTCAGTGCACGGAGAGGCGAGAGGGAAGCCGGAAAATTCATCGATAACTATCAAGACTTTGTTATTGGAGGATGGAGGAATGGGTCCTTTAAAATCAAGGTTTAATCTCTCGTATGGTTAGGTTGTTTTTATCAGAGAGGTGTGTGGCGGAGTGAAAAAACGGGGTTTGGTTTCTACACGAGCTTTGTATTGAGTGATGATTTGTTTGACATTCTCGAGGCTGAGCGGTAGATTGCGCGCACGGACTAGATGGAACAAGTGAGCACATCCAGGGTGACATAATGACTCATAAAGTGGTTCTAGATCGATAGCTTGAGAAGTAGAACGGTTGAAATTGCGCGGCAGACTGTCAGCCACACGAATATTAAAGCCAGAACAGTAAATAATGTCATGTTGAAAATTGGAAAGTTCCAGTCATCAACACTGTATTTTCTCGTGCTTTATTTTTCCTGTCTGTTTTTGACCCAACATAGAGGATAAGGAGCGCTGTTCCGTGATGAGCGTGAAGTTGTGGCCCAGAAGAAAATGCTGCCATTTCTTCAAGCTTTCCACAATAGCTTAGACTTCCTTCTCGACAGAAGAATGTTTACATTCGGGCGATGTTAGAATTCTGGAGAAAAATGCAACTGGTCCATTCTGATTTAGCGTTGCGGCGATGGTGATGCGTCAGTTCTAACTGTCAGGTGCACTCCGGGTTCAATAGTTACAACCATTGGATCTAGGATTTTTTTTCTTAAGATTGATAAACGAAGCCAAAGTTTCTGGAAGAGGAAGGGTCTCGTTTCTGACGAGCATACTAGTTTTGTCTGAAAACTGAGATCCGCTGTGAGTAATAATCGAACATGCCAATAACTCTCTCATGTGCTTTGGGGTTTTGAAGGAGCTAGTAGCTCTTTCAATGATCGGAGACGTTCCGAATCCGGTTTAATGACACCCTCTGAGAGTTCATAACCTAACGACTTGAATTTGCGCGTCTGCATAACACATTTTTGTTCATTGAGTGTGATTCCGGGCGGTGTCGGAGACTCGTATGAGATTACGATCATGATCTTCGTCTGAATTGACGCAGATAATCAGATCGTCCAAGTGGGCGAAGGTCCCAGACAGTCTCTCTTATTGGATGTTATTGTCCATAGTACGCTGGAACGCTGCCACATCATTGATGTCGTCGAAGGGATTACGAATGATTTGATGAAGACGACCAGCTGCTTCGAATGCAGTATAGATCTTCTCTTCCGTCTTGATAGGTGTCTGATGGTACGCACTCTGGAGGTCAAGAGTACTGAATACCTCATAACGGGAAATTTTCTCAATAATATCGTCGATCCGGGGTAGGGGGTAGGCGTCTAGGTGAGTCGATTGGTTGTCTGGCTGTACTCCACTTACCATCCGACGCTTCTGCCGTTCGTTAGATATCACCAATACTTGGACTCTTCAAGATGAAGGAGGAGGTTCAGTAATCCATGCTTCCAACAGTTTTTCAGTTCCAGACTTGACAGAGTTCATCGGATGAACAATAGCACTTGGATTTGGTGATCACTGGCTGATAGTCTGCCGACAGGTGTTGAAACAGAAACAGCGGCGTAACAGAACTAACAAGCATGTTGCAAAATGAAGGCAATGGCTCAGAGCCGGAAAAAAGTATTTCGACGCATTCATGTCTTTTGAGTCAGTCGCCCTCGTAATACACCAGTACACAGGTTGTTGAGAAGTGACAATTTGATAGAGTTATGTGACATTTGTTTAAAACGGATACTAACGAAACTGGCCAAGTATAGAACTAGGTAAACTAGCAGATGTCATAGTTATGAACCGCGTGGGTTGACAATTGATGCAAAATCACGTT
>QNGE01004590.1:0-14932 GCA_008508345.1 Paragonimus westermani
GTATGACCTGTCCAAATGAAGTCTCAACCCCTAATTCGGCGGACGGCATAACCCTCGCGATTGACAATGACTGTTAATAGTCAATCTCCCGGCGTGATGCATATTCCATTCCAGCCCCAAGGTGTAAATATCTGGGGACTGTGCCGCGATATCTACAACTCTGCGAACTTATTTATTTCTGTCGAATGGATCTCTGGCTGTGTTGCAAAAGTAGAATGTTTAGTCATCGTCCCTGAGGTGTTTCAGTCAGATTAACTGTTCAATGAGAGAGACCAGGAAGAACATTAAATACTTCTACTGTCGTCCCTCCCACTAAGTTCCCTGTACTTAGTCGTTAGGCTGTGGGTAGTGAATCGGCGCAACTAAGTAGTGTGTGACACCGTTTATAAGAAATTCCCAAACTTCCACCGGAATAAACCACAGCCTACCGTCAGTCACTACAATCACCGGAAGACCAAATTTGGAGAATAATCGTCGGAATTCAGAAATGGTGGTCGATGTTGTGGTTATTCGCATGTGGAAAACTTCTGGTAACTGAGTTTGTATCGACCGCTAATAAATCCGAGATTTCTCATTTGATGGGCTTGTTGTATCAGGGTGAACCTGGGACCCTGGTTTATTGGTCTTAGACCAAGAATGAAGATGAGATTTATTGGGTACTTTCGTCATCATTACAAAGTTGCATTAAGTTCCCTAATTCACAGCTAGCAAGCGTAACAGTGAGTCACTGAATTCATGTATCGAACAACGGAAAGGGCCCGAATGTAATTTTTATTCAGGACTGCTTCAAAGCTGTGTGAATCTCCGCATGATCCTCCAATACAAAGCATTCCCTAATCATAACAACCGAAGCCCCTCAGCGAGAAAATTGTTCCAATCTCCATCTACTTCGTTGATTGTTCAGCTAATCTGGAGATATTGCATAGTTTACTGTTACTGGTAGGCTAAAACTAAGTCTAAACACACTCTGCAAATCAGATCATCCAGTTGAATTGATGAAATGGTTGCATCTTTATCAGTTTTTGGGACTGCATGTTCTACTATGAAACGAGATAACGTACCTGCAAGTCCAAAGTTTCAACTGGGTCTCAAAAGTGTAACCTAGTAACATCGTAACTCTTGGCTATAATCATTTAGCTGCATCAAAAATGGACAGAACAGACTTACGATCGGCCTCTAACGCAAACCTCTACCCGTGAAGAATTCCATGGAATTTTCTAATTGCAAATGTGAATGCCAGACCTCCGTTTATCATTTCATCATGGTACACTCATGTTGAATTTACACTGTGTGAAAAACACAAGACTACTTCTGTTAGCCTATGTTTCTTTAACCTATGTGGGGTAACTGCTGTTACCGTACTACCACACATCCGCTGCAACAATCATTTCTGATTTTGGGTCGCAGTGGTTGTAACACTTTTACGCTAGGGTAGTTTGTGTTTCAAATCTTCGTGTAGACATCGTGAACTTGAAATCTCTAGCTGCTACACATGCCTAGTAGGTTAAGTCGCAAATTACTAAGGTTTAATAATCGGATAGAACGCTAACCCCTACCTAAGAGGAAAACCACTTGTCAGGACCACTTTCACAGTTTCTGACGGTAATCTTTCAAACCTAGATAACCCACAAAAAGGACCGGTTTTTACTGCATAAGAACGCATGTTTACTAGAGAAGTTAAATGGGTTGACTAATGAACTTGCTGTATCGGTACGTCCGTGACGATAATTAAACGTTCCGGAACAAACAACTCAATCTCTGAACTCCCGAAATTCCTGACCAAGGAGAACAAGTATAAAAAATCAACATTACTTTGGTCTGAAATTACTGTACAGCGGTCTCATGTTTACGGGATACTAACGACATCAGGGGGGAAGGGAAGTCAATGAATCCTCCGGATATTTTCTGTGAAGTCTCATCTGTGCCATACGGTATTCGCATGAAAATCGTACGTCTAGTTGGGCCCGTAATCCGAGTCGTAGGAAATGCATGTGCGAACAACACCACGTCCAACGTGCGTCTGACAAGTACACCTTGCCCCGCGGATCGCACACTACGCGGCACGGATGTGTCTACTGACCTCAAGACTACCGAGTCAGAACAACGTCAAAGCAATCGGTTAAGCCAATGGTAACACGTGACAGTTGGACAGTATACAGTGGACACGTTCAGACAGGTAACAAAGTTTGTGAGCTTCATCTCCCAATTCTGATATCACATTATGAATCCGCGGTTCTGATTCACCAACCTTAGTGGGATCCTTGAAAAGACACGGAGAAAACCTATTCTAACCAAATATTTTGATTTTCTATCTGGTGCCGAGACACTTGTCAGACTGCGCAGAGATTCCATTTTATAGTCCCATTGACTTTATGGTGACTCGTCATTGTGAAGCATGTAAGTCGCTCGCCCGCTAAATTTTCTTCCATTCCGTTCACCCTCTTCATTCTGACATTTCCAAAGATACATCAACATGCTTTCAGCCTCCTCACTTACGTTGGCACAGTAAATCAGGAGGATCCTTCTAAGACACTATCCCAACATGAATGTCGGTCGAACTGTCTACAGGAATCACCTAAAGAAGCTGGGAGAGTGCTGACAGCCTTTTATTACCACATGATACCATAGGTTCAGTCGTCCAATTCGAAAATACTCAATATTTAAAATGACTAATCACGGTAGTATCCACAATGTTGGGTTTACTATGACATAAACATCAGTGACCAGGATCAATATAATTTTGGGTGGTGACATCCCGTACGTATGTAAGGCCTGTTTACAAAAGCGTTCATAAAACGGAGTAACAGAAAGCAGCAATGAGAGAAAGGTCTAAACCAATTGCAATCGGTAGTTAGTTCGATTCTTCAGCACACGTTAGTGCAAGACGGACGCATACTAAACCGTCACATCGAGCTTTACTGCACGATGGCACAAGGTGCCTAGATCACAAGCACGTCAACGAGTCAGCGGATTTCTGCTCATTTGAGAGATTGCGATTGATGGCTAACTGTTTCACTTGATCCATGACTGCTGTCCTGATTTTTTGGATCAAGCATCCTCGGTAAACTGTCATCCGGTTGCTAAGGATATGAGTAGGTGGAAGACTGAAAATATACGTCTCGAGAGTCGTATTGTTGACTTGGTGTGAAAAAAATAATTGGTATGAATTTGCACGCATTTTTTTCTTTCTCAATATAGTCCTACTGAATTGGTCTACATATGCTGAACAGTGGAACAAGCGAATGAAATTTATGTATGGAAGCGAATGAGAACTGATGGCTAGATGAGTAACTGGTATTCGTCATTGACAACGTGGGCGATCATCACCAAAAGACAAACAACGAAAGAAGTCATTATTCAAGTTGAGTAAATGAATACGTAACACTTTGGATCAGGCATGATAGGGGTTCAAGCTTACAGGTTTGGATTAGAGAAGGATCAAATAATGTGTTCAGGGAAAGATTTCGGGGTCAGTTAGGACAGTGATAACCTGTGAGAGGCGTAGTGTGGTTAATAAAAACCTTCGTGTAACAGAGAAGGCAATGGAGGGAAGCTGAAACCAATTAGAACTAGCGGTTGATTTGGGTCTTTAAGAGGTACATCTCGGAAAATATAGGTGAAATGAGGCGGATAGATGGCGCGCATCCAGTAGCTGGTTTCTTATGTAAATTGGTTCATCGGTTTAGCATAAGCTACAGACTGACACTTACATATTTAATCAACTAATCCCGACGTCCATCTTTATCATAACCAGCCACAATAATAGAGTGCCGCCAGTCTGACCGCAGTCGCGGTGTTCTGCTAACCCAGTAACGGGTAGATCCATACGCCACTCACACGAGGCGGTTTGCCTAGCCTGAGTCACACATGAATCAAACAAACCCAACGGGCTTGAAAATGGTCGGCTACCTACCCGAACGCCATTTGTTTAAGCTTCGGGATTATGACCGATCGATTACTGAGAGTGTTTCAGTCTTGCGCCACATCTGTCACAGCAACCGTCCGGCTGGCTCGAATGCTTAACGCCGTATCCCTTGAAACAGGGTCACCCGACTTGTCTGGCTGTTGGGACTACGACCGGAGCCTATGTCAATCTGAGTGGATCGCTCATGTATCCATATACAGAAGATCTGTGTCTGTGTGCACTGTACGAACGTAATCAAGCACTCACTGTGCACGAGGCAATCCGTGACCTCGTCAACCGGGCGACGAGGTATGGGCGAGCTAGCTCCGTTTACTCTCTGCAACCGGCGAATTCGTGTCCTCACATCGAAGGAGCATCCGATCCATGCGTCTGAAAATGTGCCCATGTGCAAATTAGTCATGCGACCCGTTCGCCGTTGAAACCCAGAGAATCCATTTGGGACAAGGAAACTGGTATTGAGACACGTAGAAGTGGTACTGCGACATCTCAATCGTGAAACAGTATAGAGTACCGGCGTTCCTTTCAAAAAGGTGTCAGATAGGACAATGGATAAAAGTGTTCCTTTACTGGTTGTACGTCGTAGGAGTGCTTGGGTAATTAGGCTCGAAACTGTGGGTGCACAACATGACCATTCTTACAGTTGTAGTGCTGTTGTCTTCCAAATAACACGGAAGGAAGTTAGCGCAGATAACTTCAAACAAAAAATTCCAGCCGTCTAACAACTGAACGTGGTTGCAACCGCATTATTCAGCACAATCGAAAGTCCCCCAAACACTGCCGAGAAACTTCATGTAGCTTTGAACAACTTCAATGTGCGCAGAGGCAAACAAAATTAGACACGGGTATTTTTTTCACTGCGTTCGGGCTGGGCTAGGCCTTTCACCACTGAAAATGTCACGCTTACAGATCGCTCGCTCTAGCTGAGATATTCCAGGAAGCCCCTGTGCCAAGTTGCCCACGAAATTAATCTGTTTGGTGTTTTTAGTGAAATGTTTAAGCCAACCCACTACGTGACGTAGACGGAGGGGACGTGCCAAAAGTGACCTCTGCCCCGAGAGATCAGTCCACCCACCTTCAATTTCGTCTTCTTCATTATGACGTGACAACAGACAGATTCTGATGCCAGGTTCACGCACCTCCTTGTGTTGCTCAACAAAGTGCAAGGGCGAGCAATCCCGTAAGTCCCTAAGTGAATGATTTGCGACTTTAAAATGCGCATGTGAAATTCCAGTGGTACTATTCATTTGGCAACTGGACAATGCTATGAATCAACAGTTCTTTCTAAAAAATTTCTAGAGACGTTGAAGTCAAATATTACAACAAGCTAGGTGAGAATCACACTGAATCTTGAGACAAGAAAATTTGTTCACTTGGATTTCAGTGAATAGGAGGTAGTAGGTTGTCAGAGTTGGCACCTCGGTTAGTGTGTCGGTACAGACAGTTCATTTGTCAGGTCTGCAAATTTTTAAGATTGTTAAGATCACTAAACACTCGGCCATCACTGTACTCGCTGGAGCGACGAAAGCGCAACTCGGTCGACTTACTCAAAAACGGAAACAGCTTAGCGGTATATTCGGTCTCCGGAAGCGACGTACTGACAGTGACGATGGACTATTACAGTTATGCTAACTTCACGGACTCTAAAGATCGAATTGTACATTTAAGTGCAGAGAACAGCAGTGGGCCGCTTGGGGACATTCCACTGCAACCCAAACCTGAACAAAAATTGGGCATGTTGCTGACCCATTAGATATTTGCGTATTCATTTCGGAGTAGCCACTTTGGCTCAGAACAGGTGGCTGTCTATACTCGTTTTGAGTTGTCGTTTATTCAAGGATCATCAACTGGCAACTTTGGTGATATGACAGGGCTATCAAGCAGCATGAGGTGAAAGGAGCCAACAAAGCTCTTGGATGACAAGCAGCGCGTTCCAATCGCATGTCTTTCATATTGGTAAAATCATAATCCAGAATTATGGATTTCGCCTGGTGATGAACAAGCATAGTTCTCATCAAAAAGTTGATTATCTGAAATGTACCACCCTCTGAAAACAACCCTCACTCGTCAACCTACGGATGCACGTGCAACTCACTCACGCGTTTTCCCCCTCATCTGATATTGGCTTAACTGGTAGAGTACTTGCCGCGTTTGGGCACGCTGCTTCTGTTGTTGTTCTGAATCCAGTTGAAGTCTGGATTTTTCGGAATCGGATCGCTTCTGAATACTCAGAATGACCACGTTACTTATCAGTAATATTAACTTGCTCAACAGCGAGTCAAGATCACTGTGGTACACAAATCTACCGTAAGCATGTTTCCCGCTTAAACTCCCGTTTTCACAGCACACTCCTCCTCAGTAACATTAGAAAACGGAATAATTCCTACTAAGTCAACGCTTCGTATGATCTGTTACTAGCTGATGGTAATCTCTTGTGACAAACTGATCGGAAGTCACAGAGGAAAAGCTTGTTATAACGTCCAGTAACACAGTTAAAGAGATCGAATGAAACGTTTTTACAAGATAAAAAACAGTTTCCTATATATGTTCACCTATTGGTACTCACCAGGGGATGGAATGTGTTAGGCGATCCATAAATGCAACCAAACCAAGCTGCGTGAAAAAGGGACAACTGAGAAACCGATTAGCGCGTACGTTGTAATATCAGGAACAGAACAGCATTCTGAGCGATGTACACTTGATGAACTATGACAGCGAGCCAAGGAGGTGATCAGGTAACTCAGATAGCTCTTCATCTTGACATAAACTACGGAGCAACGTATACTCCACATGTCCGAACTCAAGATCTTCATTGTCAATGAAACTGTAGTGATTTCAATCATGAGCGTGCTCTAGAAAAAGCGCCCGAAGGCCCGGAGGAACTACATAGTAACCGCTATTTTCAATAGAGGTGATCGCAACAATAATCACAGGTCAACTGTCTGTTTTCTCAAAAGCTTTGAAAAGTATGGTCGAAGATCAGTTGAGGGCTTTTGCTGCACACCGTACCGCTATTGTCCGATCAACATGGATGCCGAAATGGTTACACGCCTAACTAATCCACTCAAAGCAATAGACTAGTGGACCAAAAGCACTGAGGGAGGTGAGCAAGCAGACTTTATGCTTCTTGATTTCTACACAGCCTTTGATAATATCAACCGTACAGTCCCGTATGAAACTTCAACAGCATTGTATCGATGGTATTATATTTCTGTGAGTCGCAGGTTATCTTGCGGATCGATACTTTATAGGTAACGATTAAGCTGAACTCACCGATCAATGTACGTTAGAAAACACTCAGAAATGTGGAACAGAAGATGGTGTAATGAGGACCAGCGATCGCACTATACTACTCACACAACTACTACTCGGTATTGGGACAAGATCATGGATTTTGACATCGAAATGTCCCGCAGAAAAATACAAGAAGCAAAATTGGAGTGCAGCATCGCATGAAGTGGTTCTTGCTATATGAAAGAACTGAGTATTGGCGTCCGTGGCAACCGTGACGTTCTGAGACCAGTAACGTACACAGATGTTTTCTGTTTGCGATCCTCTTGAAACGCATAACCCATGGATAGGTTTTCACAATGAACAACTCTTGTCCTATCCGCATTCTTGGCTCACAACAACGGTACTGCCAAACAGGGTAAACGTTTCCAGGAATTATGAATCATTTAGCGGCCGAACTCTGGCATGCTTAAAGAAGGCTTCACTAACTTTAAACAGTCAGTACATGATTCATATGATGTAAACATATGGTGAGGAATCAAGAAGGGGCCTCTTAACAACCTAAAACCCCACGGCAGGGACTTCACTCAGCAGGTCACGTGGTTAAAATGCACGTGAAATATCAGGTTGAAAATCGATCCTGTTGTTTGAAACACACGTGACTCACACGAAGAATGGGTGGCTGGCTCATACCAGTTTAAAAAGTGTCTCCTGCTTCCCCCGTTAGCGATAAACAAGCAATTTACTCTTATACAGCCCTGATGGATGTTTTAGTCATTGTCAATGGTCCTTTCCTTGTTTCACCACTTAGTCACTCGTCCCGGTACCAGAGATTCAACCTTTCAGCCGAGAAGAGATACGGTCAATTGGCTTAATACCAATGCCCGTTCACTGGACGGAGCGGACGGCTTTTCGGGTCTGCAAGCACAGGGGAACAGACTCTCAGTGGCAACAAACAACACGTACAGAAAACAACTATCGTGGTCAAAATTTGACGTTTTGCTTGAAAGAAATGATCGGATTTGGGAAAAAGAGTCAGTCCATTTAGACCATTTCCGTCGTAGGAAATCTCACAAAACTGTAGAGACGTATGATGCAGTGACGGATGCTAGTGAAGAACCCGGTGGTCATGGCTTCGCAAAAACGTTACTTGGGTGTCGTGCTGACTTGATTAATTGCCAGGACCAGGAGGAGTGGGTTGAACAGTGGCAGAAAAATGATTTCCTACTCACTCTCACTAATTCGCCAGAATATTTTTTGATAAAAAGAGAGATGGACTTGTATGTAGTTGTCAGTGAGCCCAAAAGAAGGCCAATATTACGGGAAAAAGTGGTACAGGACAGAGCTTTGAGTGAAAGTGCAGATCTTTCGATGCACCACCGAAAACGTAGAGATCAGCTGATTCGTAAAGTGCTAGAGACGGTCAGCAGCATTGATGACACGAAGTGTTCAAAACCTAAAGAAGTGGTCAACGCTATTGTACATTCACATCAAGCTGTAACAATAAGAGAATCCCAGAATAGTTTGGAGTTTCGTCAAGGATTTAGGGTTAATATGACTGTCGGAGTCAAAGAGACTGAAATTATGGGAATTCGAAAAAACACCAGCAAACCATATCGTAATGCTCCACATGAGGTAGATTTCGAGATGACCATAAACAGTTCAATCGGGACAGACAGTGCTGGCTTGGAAAATGTATCTGCCGGCCAATGTATTTTGGAGAAAGGAAATAACCTGCATTGTCCAACGCACGGATATCAAAACGAGAAATCGTTGTGGCACTCAAAACCATGGCTCAAGTATCTGGCCACCTTGGAACCAAGTCCATCAAAATGCATTGACGTCATCACGGAGGGCACGAAGAAGTCTTCTAAATTATCTGGTCCCAGGATACGGTTGAACAAACAATTTCCAGGTCCCAGTTCGTTAACCAGGGAACATCGCCGATTAGAACGGAGACAATCTGACTGGCCTCAGGAGATTTTTTGCCAAGATGGTGGAAGAGCCAGAAAAGTAGCATTTCCAACGTTCAGTGGCGAGGGCAGCGAGATTCCCTCGACCAATCGGAGCAAGTATTTCCAGCCGGGTCACAGACTATCTCTCGTCTCCTCTAACAGCTCACGAGCAAGTGGAGTCAACTCAGCGGACCAATCTGAGCCCGATGCAGATATTGGTAGAATGAAACACAGTAAGGAGTCCCCGGAATCCAAAATAAATGAGGAGTATGACGAACATGATCAATCAGGGACCAGAATTTCACCCGGTTTGTACATAAAAGGTCCACTTGATGATCGGTATTTGAGGGACCGATCACACTCGCCTTCAGCTCCACGAGGAAAGCAGAACGCCCTGCAAATACAACAAACGTTCGTCAAGCAACAGCGTCGTTGGAATCATACCATTAGGTCTCTCATCTCTCAATGGAACCAGTCCGATGCACATAAAAATACGGTCAATGTTTCCTTCCCGAACCTTGGTCTGCGAAAACAAACTCTTCCCTGCAGCAAGAACGAAAATCTGTTACAAAATAGCGTTGTACGATTTTCACATATAACATCAAATGATTCGAAAAAGATAATTGACTCCGGTGCTTTAAATATACCTACCAGCCAAGTCAGAAGAGTGAAACTCGTAATAAACAAGGCGAGAAAAAATGAAGCAATTCGGCAAACTACTGAGGTTCGTCGACCGGGATTTTGTACATTCAACAGTATGAGACCAGCAACAATGTTATCTGTGGACTATTCAAAAAGAAAACGTTCACCTTCGTCGTCCGACGTACATGACAAGCGTACACTGAAATCCATTTGGTTCAGTGAGGATAGTCCCGGGTTCAAAGCCGGATTACAGATTGTACAGAGTGTAGTTGAAGGTGCGCGAAATGGCAGTAACAACAGCAATGTAGACAATAAGAACGCCGGTTCTACGTCGCTTTATCCGAACGACCCACAAAATGGAGATATTGCCAAAACATCAAACCTGAACACAATCAATCGCGGGCATCAAACAAAAAAAGCAAACGCTCCACTTTTGCGCAGGTTCCACCATCGGTGGGCTAAGTGTATGAGGCAAAAACTATATTGGCTACAAAACAACAATGGTGAAATGGATCAGTTAACTAAGAACGAAGTTCATCCATTACTGAAGCTGGAAGATCTTAAATCATACAGTTTGACACCTCCTAGCTCGTCCTCAGTGAAGGGTGAAGACAAGCGTAAGCAAGAAGACGACACCTCCGACACATTTGGAATTTCGGTCGCTTCGGAATTTCTGCATTCCAGTTCTGATGAACAAACAGCACACAAACACCGACCCAGACCAGGGCTCGCAACAGGAAGAAAAAAGAAAGTCCCAGAAACTAAGCCCATTGAATTGAAGGGGGAGCAACCGCTTTTAGACAGGACAGTACTCAACTTGACGCAATCCGTAGAATGTGATTTTGAGCGGCAATTGTCGCACAAGCCACTAGAGCAAGAACTGAGCGAGACAACACCCCAAAACGGTCCTGAGGAGCAAATAACTTCAAAAATAACTCCAGAGCAACCGAACATACTTTCAAGCAGTTACGACAAAGTGTTGAATCAGCCTCAGATGAATATGACTCCAATAAGAATATGTGAAGAAGATAATGCTTCAGAACATATGACCGTCAATCGGGAAGCAAATAAATGCAAAAAAGCCAAGTTCCAAAGAAAACGAAAGATGCACCCACCACAACGTCCGATTTGGGAGCCAATACGGAACTCGAGGAGACCTCTCTGGAACAACAGTACACGACCGAAGGCAACTCAGTCAAAACAAAAATATTTGCGAAAGACTCAGCGGACTCCACGACAAAGGGTCAAACAACAAAATGTAATCAGGCACAATAGGTCGAAGCCGTTTTCCCATGATAATCAAAATATCAGGAAGAACACCATATTGCTGAGGAAAACAACTAACTCCGCTGTTATGACAAAACGCATTACAGACGATAATCCCAATAAAGCAGTTACCCGAAGGACACGACGACCCAGACAGCGTATGAGAAGTATAACTCGTTTTGACGATCGGCCGATCAGTATGAATAATCGGAGCTACATAAGAAATGATCCACGATCTTCTATTAATTGCAGGTCTCGGAGTGGAGAACGATGTTTTGGGAAAAACCAGTCGGAGAATGAAATAAGCAATGATTCGGCTGAATTCAAAATCAAATCTAGACTTCGGAATTGGCTGCACAAGTGTCCACATAAACAAACTGAACAACTGACAAGATCTACACAGAATAACGCTTGTAGGAATGCGGTTACCACTAGATTACTAGACCACGCGCCATCCATCTGGTCATCCAAATGCTCTACTTCAAAGTCTGAGCCGAGGAGGTTATGCCAACAGTTACAAAGATTTAAGAAACTGTTAATGCCAAAATGCAAGAAGGCAAAGAGAATTACAGAGCAGAATATGAGTGGTGCACGTGTTTTGATCACCCAAATATCTGATAACAACCGAGGTCAGTTGGGTCAACTGGTTGATTTTATTGCTTACATTTCCATTGTATCATCGGAAGTTGATGAGTTGGTTTTACCGTTCCGTGCTTGTAATAGGTTGCGTAACTACCGAAAAGAAATAAGTAAACTTATTCGCAAACTTGAAGCAGATCTGTTCAACATGGAAGGAAGGGTCGTTCGTAATGACACAAAGAAAGAATACAATCAACCGGCCGCAGTTATGACAGATCTGCCCGAAGGACCCATAGAATCAGCCATAGAGAACCCACTGTCCAGATCAGCCTCACTGTCAACGCACGAACTTCGCATGGCCACAAAGCAATTGAGTTCCACCCATCGTCAAGGTCAGGTGATGGTGGGTCGACGTGTGAATCAGTCGTTCCATCAGGGTGGTTCTAATCCGATAGCCTACAGCAACATTGACCACAGTGAGGTCACATCCATGGTGAGACGGAGTACTAGACCGGATACTCGGCGGGCTGCGTTCTGGCAGCAAGTGTTGCACGATTGTCATGACCACCGCCTTTCCCGGCTACTGGCCAGTGCAGCAAAGGTAACAGAGAGAAGGATATTTTCAATTGAAGAGAACACAGGATGTAGAATTGAGCTGAACGAAACCACTGTCTACTCTGTTCGAGGACTTCCTTGTATGCAGTTCCGAATCAGTTCTCATAGAGTGGATAATTTGCATCGAGCGCTTGTTGAACTGGAAACTCGATTTCCAAAACTGTACAATCAAATTGTGTTCACCGAACGGTTTTGTGATCCCAGTGCGACCGGGTACGGTCACCAGTTCCCGAGTGTTACAGAGTTCTTCCACGGAAATCAACGACACGAACAACAGCAACCACTTGTCAGTACAGTTTGTCGTGTAATTCCGGTGATCGAAGAGGCCAAGACTGACAGAAACACACTTAGCTGGCAATTCACAAAACGAAGGCGATACTAACTGTAATCGAGTGTCTGTCTTCTATGACTAACCTAGCAAACAACGGAACTACCAACAACAGCACGTGCTACAAACGTTTGACCATCTACACTTGTTCATTTGTTTTACTTCACTCTATGATCATCAAAAATGTACTGATAAGTGCCCGTGTGTCGCATGGCGTGTTCTTATCAACAGTTAAGATGAAAGCAATTCATTTCCGAATGATTTCTGCTGTACCGCGTGAGGGTTCCAGATACCACACGAAAACCAACGCACAGTCTGCAAACACGAATAATGAAAGTGCCAGAAGCGCGAAGACTAGTAGATATCTGCGAGATGTTTTCGAACAATCATGGATGGATTGTGGTTATTCGTTCTGAAAACGCGCTGAAAACCTCACTGTTCTTTATGCGGTGGTCCCAGTGCAAGTGATTAAGACGAAGATGACTCACGCAAAAAATGCAAAGTTTTAGAGAATCATTCACAAAAGATCTCGATTTCCTCCGCAGGTAACCACACCTAAACAATAGGCTACAATGCGCAAAAACCTTAAGGTGCATAAACAACTCGACTAAGAAAATCGAACAACCTTAGCAGTCGTCCAGGAAGTCACAGAGAATCGGGGGCACTCATAAGAGCATTTGTAACTGAGCAAAAGACTAGTTAGCACACTACGTGGCACTTGCCATCATGCAAAACATTCAGTCATGCCAACTAGAAAAAAACTAGATAAAAACATTCGAGATGACTCAGGTTCAGAAAGGTAAAGCTTTATTTTGTTAACGGATGATTGAAACCTATCAGCATGCACAGAACATTCATGATTCACACTGACGGTGGACTACCACAGACATGGAGAGAACAAGCTCGAATTACGAATCAAAACCAAGGGGAAATGATATATGCATTGAAAACTCTTGTTTAAACGTTAGAAAACCAGAACAGTGTTGCCTGTCCACCAGACAGTCAAAACACCAGCGTCGCCACCAGGTGACTGACACATCATGATAGGATGTGCCTCGTGCCATGCTCCTCCGAGGTTGACGTCAACGCTCGCTGTGGGCGATGGCAGCTCCCACATCATTGAAAGCCTTGACTGTTGCGAAAGATCTGCCGTAAATATCAACGGTCCCCATGCATCACCAATCCCTTGTTGGCATTTGTCAACCTGAGACAAGCCTGGATATCCAATTCACGAAAGTCGGATGATGAGGGGCAGGGTGCACAGTGCGACTACATAAATGGTATCGTTCTACGATTGCAAACCTTCGCCACTCATTTTCTGTCGGATGTCTGTGTTACATTCGGAATTGTCTGTGCGGTGGAAGAATCATTACAGTGGCAACAAAACTGGGCGACATGTTAGGAACAGACAGCCCCGCTCTCTATGTAAGGCAACTTCACTACATCCGTTAGGATGCCTTGCGTGTGCCAACCCAAGGTTTACCCAAACGCTCTGTTTGTACTTGTTAGGTGACAAGAATAGAACGGCACGGTGGTCAACGCATTACTATGTTTCACATTAAGTTTACCTTCTGTTAGTTCTTCCAGGCTAAAAATCCACAAACAAAAAACTCGCTAGCATCGATAGGTATAGACTAAGGTATTTTGGAAAGAGAAACAAGGATGTTATCGTGAAAGTCATTTATCGTTATGATCTAAAAAGAATGAATGTAATAAAATATTGACGAACGAAACATATCGTAAAGGTTGTTTCATTGTTTCCCTTTTTCTACCCACCGCTTGCTTCACCGTTTTCAGCTGACACTCGGATTTGCGTAAAAACTAAATCATGCGTATGTTAAACTAGGTTAGGTTGACCAGAATCCGACTGAATTTGGTAGCAGAAAGATTGAGTATATGAATCACCTCAAAGATTGCTTTTCGACAATCACCACAATCATCATCATCATCATAGACAACAATACATTAGTGGTTCACACTAATGCTTAGCTGTCACACAACCATGAAGAAAAAGCAAAACCTATATAGAAACAGAGAAGGAAAAAGGGGACGGGAAGGGATCTAACTACTGAAAATGACTACGTCTATATTCAAACATTCAACATCAAGGTGACTACACCCCGGTGAGACTGGACCTTGACGTGGTGTGACGGTTTGCGCATCCCGATGACCTTTTGGACTAAACTGGACAGAGTTACTCATACCAGGCAGGCCAACAGGTAGAGGTCTGACAAACCACAGTCTCCTGGTCCTCCAGGTTGGGGGTTGGAAGATGGTTGGCATCTCTTCCTGAAAAACGTACCATTTCTGGTACACCGCCACCCACCCGCTGCCTTGCGGTACAGGCTTTTGAGCCAAAGGCTTTGGTTGAGAACCCTAATCGTTCTCCTGTCT
>QNGE01004590.1:37354-58773 GCA_008508345.1 Paragonimus westermani
GTATATTCATGGTTGTGTGTGGGCTGAGATACTGTCAGGACGCCCAGACCTAGACAGGAGAACGATTAGGTTTCTCAACCAGTCTTTGGCTCAAAAGCCTGTACCGCAAGGCAGCGGGTGGGTGGCGGTATACCAGAGATGGTACGTTTTTGAAGAAGAGATGCCAACCACCTTCCAACCCTGAACCTGGAGGACCAGGAGACTGTGGTTTGTCAGACCTCTACCTGTTGGCCTGCCTGGTATGAGTAACTCTGTCCAGTTTAGCCCAACAGGTCATCGGGATGCGCAAGCCGTCACACCACGTCAAGGTCCAGTCTCACCGTGACGGAAGTGCCTGGAACGCGAACAACGTCTGCATGCCTTGTTCATGGGCTCCACCAAGGCATTCAATTCAGTGAGCCGCGAACCGTTGTGGACGGCGCTTGGTAAGTTTGGATATCCGAGTAATTTTGTCATTATGATTAGACTGTTACGTGTGGGTATGAGGGCGAAGATACATTCGTATGGATCTACCTCGGATGGTTTTGACATTATTGCTGGCGTGATGCAGGGTTGTATGCCAGTCCCAGCCCTATTTAGTTTATATTTGGCCGCCATGGTAACAGTTGCTTTTCAGGATTCTGGGGAGGACGGCGGTGAAGTAGAATACCGGACGGACGGGCGCCTGCTGAACATCCGACGTTTCGGTGTTCCAACCCGGCTACATACCTCAACAATGCGCATGCATCTGTTTGCATATGACAGCGCATTGCTGGCACAATGTGAAGAACTTCAACGTCTGACGACGGCATTCGTGTCCGCGGCATCTAAGTCCGGGTGGATGCGCTGTTTCTGCGTCTTGACCTCAAAGTGGCATTAATGGGGTAGTTGTCGCTAGCTGCTCGAATTTTTGCTACTCGAGTAGCACCCTGTCCAACGATCTGTCCGCGAAACGCGAGTTAAGTGCTCGTGTNTGTCCAACGATCTGTCCGCGAAACGCGAGTTAAGTGCTCGTGTGATGAAGGCTAGTATTGCTTTCGGACGTCTTGAAAGACGATAATAAGGAAGTAGTCGCGAGACAAAGGGTGTTGGTATGAACACACTAGACAGAATTTATTCTGAACAAGTGTAGGTTGCCGGAGTCTTGGGGAACGCTGGACATACTAGCCCAGTTATTGTCGACTCTGACTGAGCCTGGTGGAAAATTTTTTTGAGACTATGTCTATTACGGGAACTTCTAAGCGAGCAGCTCGTGCTAGGTAATCAGCCCACAACTTCTCACATTCGTCTTTATAACGATCTGGATGGAAAACTAAACCTCCTGAGACTCGATAGCGCTGGTGGCGAGAGCGCTCTAGTATGTATACAGCATCTTCAGAGGACGGTTAAGGTAGTTTTCAACAGCAGTGGTAAGAATTCATCTGTGGTCAGCCTGGAACGCGGAACGCGCATTGTTCTGCATGTTTTCTAGCTTTAGAGCAGAGGCGAGAAATTTCTACTGACTGACATTGTGCGCAGTTTCTTCCCTACGTATATCAAGCTTGTTTCTGATAAACACCTTGTAGAAACGGTCAACAGCGGTTGCATTTTGTGTGGATTGGTCCCTCCGTTGTCGCTCAATTCAAGGTATGTTGAGATAAATTGAGGCAGCGCCAAAGGGGCGCACTTTGAAGGATGCTGAGAGAATCTACTCAGTTTCTGAAGCACCTGCAAGGGAATTGCTGAAAACTAACCATTTTATTTTCCATATTGCTCGTTCATATAGACAATGACTCATGTTAGATCTATCAGTGCAGGGACACAACAGACAATGCGTGAGGCAGCGGGCGTGAGGCACCGCCACCGGGTAATGTCCGTACAAAACGGCGTGCAGTGCTTTGAGTGTTAGCAGCGGTATCACTTAATATGCACTGACCCCAGAGAACACCGGTACGAGCAGCTTCCCTCTCCATCCATCAGATTTATCCGCTTGAGGTGCAGGTTTGACGAAAGCCAAGATGTTGAATTTCCGCCGACTGGTCACGCACCCACCACAAGAAACGGGGCGATGTAAAAAAATCTGCGAGTGCAAGTGCGGGGTTCTTCTAAGCCCTGTATCTCCTTCTATTTCCTCCATGGAGAGCAGGATGATGGAATAACAACAGACTCCATCTGGAACGAAGTTGGAACTGTTGCCTTTAAATGAGTACATAGCGCTTGCCCTCCTCGGTGTTGTAATCACTAAGGGGACGGTTGCCCTATCAACAAATAGAGAGGGCAGTAATAAAAGTGGGCGAGAAACCTCTCAGAAAAAGGAGGACTGTCTTATGGGGCCGATCCCCCACAACATCTACAGTCGAGCAAGTCAAATCAATCTTAGCATGTTCATTCTCCCCGGACGTCACAAACCCGGTACTCGTAAGCAGGTTGCGCGTCAAGGCAACCAAAAAGACACCTGGCCTTTTAGTAACCTTACCAGCCTTGCTCATCCTCGAGATAGTAGCGGGGAAAACGGTGGCTTTTAAGTCCCCCAAGGCACATCTGAAAGGTGTCTTTCGATCGCACTCAGCAACAGAGGGTGAGTTGCGAGCAGCGGACTAAGAACAATTCATGATTCACGGCAGGGTAGTAGATCCTGCCCACGAAGTATCCACTCAGGTTCTTGTGCCTGTAGTGGGAGACGGAGACGCCGTTTCGGTAGTCGTTCTTCGAACGATCGACGCCCCAAGCACATGTACGAGTACTGAGGACACTGGGACCACACCAAAATCTACGAAACAAACTCGCAAAAGACTCTTCCTCCCAAGAATTCGGAACTGAAGTGGCTTGCTGGGGCCACCTCTTGCAACTCAGAAAGCACTTCTCTGGCCTGCCCCACTAGGTATTTCTATCAGTGACCCCATAACACCGCGTGCATTGCTCTCTTTCAAAACCCGTACCCAGCTGATGAAGAAGTCAAATTTCCCGTGGGTAAAACTTCCAAACACCCTCCCAAGGAGGGAAATTTAACAGGAGCACAGAGGTCCCAAGTTGTGACACGAAGAATGCTGGTCAAGCGTCTTGTAGGGTAGCTGACGTACGCATGAGTGGTGATGCCGTGCCCGTAGCCCCAAAAGAGGGTCGTCAGAACAACTCGAAAGAACAGATCGAGTCCAGCCCCGCCATCCTCCTCAATTCTAGGCCTCATTTTCCAGGCTCTCCCTCACACTCTTTTCTCTTTTCTCGCGAAATCCAACGAGGAAGTGGCTTTTAAGTGCATGTATGCTAACTCTCGGGCATGTTCATTAACTTACCGGAAATCAGACAGTGAGTTACTGACACCCAACTCCACATGTTCGTTTTCACGGAGACCTGGCTTACACATGATATCAGTGACCATGAACTGAGTGTTCCCGGGTATTCAGTTTACCGAACTGACTCCACCCGAGGAAGAATGGGGGCTTCCGTGATTTTCTTTCAGTAATACCTCCCGACACCCACGGTTATCGGTGGCATTCAGTCCACTGATAAATGTGACGCTCTGTGGATTCGACTAGCACTGCGTGGTCAAGACTCAATCCTTGTGGGTGTTGTTTATCGTTCTCCCTCATCCGACGTCTCCGAAGACGACACCATTCAAGTAAACCTGGACAACTTCCTAGGTCTACAACATTTTACTCATCTGCTTAGTATAGGTGACTTCAATGCACTCAAGACAAACTGGGCATCTGTTCCTCAATAGGACTGAAAGCGGATTCCCGATCATACGACGGAAGACGTGGACACAACACGTCAACGCCCCGACGCGGCATCGTTCTGGTCATATTCCCTCTCTGTTTGACATAGTCATCACTAATGAGAGCCACCTGGTAGACAGAGTGCTAACCCATGAACTTATCAGTTAATGATTACAATAACCAGCAAAAAGGTCCACAGTGCGAGACTTTAACCAGGCTGATGTTAACGGCCTGAGAACCAACATGGGTTCAAGTCTTCTTGAATGTGAATCCGTGGACCAAAATGCTATTCAAAAAGCGGACGACATAGTTGTACCACGCAAACTGTGCACCTTCACTTTTCGGTCACCCCTTCCGCGCAGAATACACCGTCATCTCGATGACCGTTTCATACATTCGCGGAACATAAGCTTACGAAAAACTCGGATGGTCTGAACGCGTTCCACATTGTTCGAAATAGATGTAGGCGGAAAATCCGTGAACACACCAAACTCGTACGAGAAAGCATTCACCTCAGAGCCCGCAGGAACAAAAACTTCTTATTTAAGCATATGCGACGACCAAGAAAGAATAAACCTACAGCTCTTTCCTTGCAGCTGCCTGACAGGGAGACATCATCTGACTCCCTCATTGTAGCCGAGTTATTCAGGGAGTGCCATTCGGTGGTCTACAGTGTCGCACCACCGAACTGGCACCCTCTCCTACTGCTGCAGAATCCCCGGCAACCACTCGTTACCGCTGAGTTTTCTGTGTTAAATGTTGATGAACTTTTGCTCAAGGTTAATTCATACAGTGAAATGGGTCCTGCAAAGGTCTATCCCAGAACACTTAAGAAAGCAGCTGCTACTCTGGCACCAACGTGTAAGTAACGAAGAGGTTAGGAAGCGGGTGTTTGGTAGTGATTGTCAACTGAGTTCCTTTGTTCAATCCCTACGTTTGCACAGGCTTAGATGGTTATTAAGGATGTATTAAGGATGCCAGCTAGTTGTCCTCCACACCGAGCACTGTTCGCTGACACTGAGACCGACTGGTGTAAGGTGCGAGGTGGTCAGATAATGACCTGGCGTAGAGAAATGAAGTCGTTCACGAAGAGTTTGGCCACTGTGGGTCGTGTTCGTCTCTCGGGCTGGGGCCCCGCGACTCACAGAGTCGGTGGCTGGAGACTCTAGGTGAGATGGCGGCTAATCGAGCTCAGTGGCGTGAATGTTGTCGTTGGTCCGAGTTGTCTGTGAAGTGAGTGCATTTAATGGCGCGGGGCAGTGAAAGCCGTAGGGAAGCTGTCTTGCTGATGACGCCTTACTCTCACTTGCAGCTCGGTTGTTTGTTTGCAGGGTGTAGGCACCTTGATGTCGAATGTTTGAATATNTGGTGGCTACTCGCTGGACAAGTTCAATGGCGAGTATGTTCTCTTTCAAACCGATGTAGACGACTTGATTGACATACATGAGCAGTGGTCTTATGTAGACTCCGTAAAGCGTGTGAAAGGCGTTCCGGTCTATGAGGCGGAAGGCTCTTCTTATCATTCCAAGTCAAGAAGCCCTTTTCGGCGGACATCTGGTGATGAAAAGAAGAGGAAAAACCAGACGACAGCCAGATCCCTAGGTCTTTTTTGAGGTAAACTTTCGCGAAATCTATTACACTTTGTGCACCGTGTATCACGAATAGGTTCCCGGAGTCTCCTCGGGTGACATGTGCGCACATTTGCTGTCGTTTAAAGGGAGACTCCAGTCATCTGACCAGCACTTAATATGGTCAAGGTCAATCTCTCTCACAGAGACTGGGGATGGAGATTAAAGGCCTGAACCGGTTTTTACTCTGGAAGTCCTGTTGCCAGGAAAGGAAGTAATACAGCGAAGAACCTCTCCTCGGATCTCATAGGCTTTCAGTTTATGCACCAGAGGACCGTGTGGGACACGGTCGAAGGCTTTGGCAAAGTCGCAGAAGATAGCATCCGAGATATGACCATTGACTTTGGCTTCTGTTAGGCTATCCATGAAGATTAACATATTAGTTGGGCATGACCGATCTGGAAGAAAGCCATGCTGGGTCGAATAGAAAAGTTTATTTGAGAAGAAATGCTTAAAGGTAGCGCGGTTTAACAGTCGCTCTATTATCTTGCATGGGATGCTGGTAAGGCTGATTGGCTGATAACTTGCATGAGAGTGATGATCGCCTGTTTTAAACGTAGGATTATTGCACATGGTTCTGAGTGGTTCTTAGGACATAGGGTTACATCGCAAAATCCATAGTACGGTTTTTCTGAGCGCCCAATGCGTTTATTCAAGGATCGTGAGTATTGCTAGAGACGGTTCGAGGTGCAGAGACATTCTTGAGTTGCCACGTATTCTAACTATTTTGCTATTCATTTTGACCGTTGACACTATTGACATTGTTTGGTTACATGTCTGGATTTTCTCGTAGGTTCGACCGCCCAAGGTCACAATTGCACTTGCACCCTCCGGAGGCCAGCCACTAGTCTGTTGCGCTTTGCTTCTGTTGTTTTGCTTACAGCTCGCTTTCCCGGTCTCTTTGCAATAAACGTCGTTGTTCTGTAATCAGTTTTTCTTATTCAATTATTGTGGAGAATAGGCACGATTCTAGACAGAAACGTACCAGTCCTCTACAGAGGTGAACTACGTCACTGATTGCTGTCTGTAACATTTCGTGAGGTATCCTCTAAAAACATCAAATTTGGGCGGGCTTATTACGAAAGCATTTCTCAGTTTCATAAGAGTTACGAACTCTTAAGAATATACCAGGGTATAGCCAGTAGTTTGGGTAGTATGAAAGGAGTATCAGATTGTCGGAGGTCGTACACACTCAGTTAATACCCGGTACAGTGTACCTGACACTGTATGCCTCATATATTTTACTACATTCATGTGCCCTGACCACGTAACTGTAGCCAACATCAGAACATGGAAAAAAGACGTCGATACCTCCAAAAAAAAAGGGAAAAGGGTAGCCGGCCACAGACAGTATGGAAAATTCTGATTGGCTGAAAATGTTAGTAACGGTCCAGTGACTAATATAGAGTTTCGAGGCAAACTCCCAAGAGACCCGGATCAAGTCGGCTTTTGTTGCTCGGTGTCAGCAGGCGTCTGTTGATCTAAAAGGCGATCATTGTAAACAGGTTATAGCATCACTCTTGGGGATTGCGGTGAATAGCAAATTTCAATTTATTCTTTCAGCGATTTGTACAGGGTTCGAGGCTGGGGGCCCAATCTACCCGGATCCAGTCAGTATGTTCATTTCGATGTCCGGCGGTTTTCTGTTGACCTGAAAGGCAGTCATTGAAAACGGGGTGTAGCATCGCTCTTGGGGGTCACAGGAAGTACCAATAACAGAGTGAAATAATATTCTAGCAAAACAGGATAAATTAATAACCTAGCTGTTTCTTAAGTAGGTGGGAATCCAATAACACTTTGAGACGGTCCTTAGAAGAACAGCTAACAATCTCTAGTGGTAGGTCGTTTCAGTAGTTGATAACTCTATAAGAGAACTGCTGTCTTAGGAAGGTCCGAGGTCGAAGCCTATAGAGCTTCTTGTCGTGATCTCTTCGACTGTTATCACTTACTAGGGTGAAGAATTGTTGCATGAGTCCTGCGCTAAAGAGAAAGTGTGTAAGAATTAAGTCGCCGCGAAGTCTACGAAGCTCAAGTGGATAAAGATCGAGAATTTCGAGGCGATACTCGTAGGAGTGATGCTGTAAGCCAGTGACCATTTTGGTGGCTACTCGCTGGACAAGTTCAATGGCGAGTATGTTCTCTTTCAAACCGATGTAGACGACTTGATTGACATACATGAGCAGTGGTCTTATGTAGACTCCGTAAAGCGTGTGAAAGGCGTTCCGGTCTATGAGGCGGAAGGCTCTTCTTATCATTCCAAGTCAAGAAGCCCTTTTCGGCGGACATCTGGTGATGAAAAGAAGAGGAAAAACCAGACGACAGCCAGATCCCTAGGTCTTTTTTGAGGTAAACTTTCGCGAAATCTATTACACTTTGTGCACCGTGTATCACGAATAGGTTCCCGGAGTCTCCTCGGGTGACATGTGCGCACATTTGCTGTCGTTTAAAGGGAGACTCCAGTCATCTGACCAGCACTTAATATGGTCAAGGTCAATCTCTCTCACAGAGACTGGGGATGGAGATTAAAGGCCTGAACCGGTTTTTACTCTGGAAGTCCTGTTGCCAGGAAAGGAAGTAATACAGCGAAGAACCTCTCCTCGGATCTCATAGGCTTTCAGTTTATGCACCAGAGGACCGTGTGGGACACGGTCGAAGGCTTTGGCAAAGTCGCAGAAGATAGCATCCGAGATATGACCATTGACTTTGGCTTCTGTTAGGCTATCCATGAAGATTAACATATTAGTTGGGCATGACCGATCTGGAAGAAAGCCATGCTGGGTCGAATAGAAAAGTTTATTTGAGAAGAAATGCTTAAAGGTAGCGCGGTTTAACAGTCGCTCTATTATCTTGCATGGGATGCTGGTAAGGCTGATTGGCTGATAACTTGCATGAGAGTGATGATCGCCTGTTTTAAACGTAGGATTATTGCACATGGTTCTGAGTGGTTCTTAGGACATAGGGTTACATCGCAAAATCCATAGTACGGTTTTTCTGAGCGCCCAATGCGTTTATTCAAGGATCGTGAGTATTGCTAGAGACGGTTCGAGGTGCAGAGACATTCTTGAGTTGCCACGTATTCTAACTATTTTGCTATTCATTTTGACCGTTGACACTATTGACATTGTTTGGTTACATGTCTGGATTTTCTCGTAGGTTCGACCGCCCAAGGTCACAATTGCACTTGCACCCTCCGGAGGCCAGCCACTAGTCTGTTGCGCTTTGCTTCTGTTGTTTTGCTTACAGCTCGCTTTCCCGGTCTCTTTGCAATAAACGTCGTTGTTCTGTAATCAGTTTTTCTTATTCAATTATTGTGGAGAATAGGCACGATTCTAGACAGAAACGTACCAGTCCTCTACAGAGGTGAACTACGTCACTGATTGCTGTCTGTAACATTTCGTGAGGTATCCTCTAAAAACATCAAATTTGGGCGGGCTTATTACGAAAGCATTTCTCAGTTTCATAAGAGTTACGAACTCTTAAGAATATACCAGGGTATAGCCAGTAGTTTGGGTAGTATGAAAGGAGTATCAGATTGTCGGAGGTCGTACACACTCAGTTAATACCCGGTACAGTGTACCTGACACTGTATGCCTCATATATTTTACTACATTCATGTGCCCTGACCACGTAACTGTAGCCAACATCAGAACATGGAAAAAAGACGTCGATACCTCAACAAAAAAAGGGAAAAGGGTAGCCGGCCACAGACAGTATGGAAAATTCTGATTGGCTGAAAATGTTAGTAACGGTCCAGTGACTAATATAGAGTTTCGAGGCAAACTCCCAAGAGACCCGGATCAAGTCGGCTTTTGTTGCTCGGTGTCAGCAGGCGTCTGTTGATCTAAAAGGCGATCATTGTAAACAGGTTATAGCATCACTCTTGGGGATTGCGGTGAATAGCAAATTTCAATTTATTCTTTCAGCGATTTGTACAGGGTTCGAGGCTGGGGGCCCAATCTACCCGGATCCAGTCAGTATGTTCATTTCGATGTCCGGCGGTTTTCTGTTGACCTGAAAGGCAGTCATTGAAAACGGGGTGTAGCATCGCTCTTGGGGGTCACAGGAAGTACCAATAACAGAGTGAAATAATATTCTAGCAAAACAGGATAAATTAATAACCTAGCTGTTTCTTAAGTAGGTGGGAATCCAATAACACTTTGAGACGGTCCTTAGAAGAACAGCTAACAATCTCTAGTGGTAGGTCGTTTCAGTAGTTGATAACTCTATAAGAGAACTGCTGTCTTAGGAAGGTCCGAGGTCGAAGCCTATAGAGCTTCTTGTCGTGATCTCTTCGACTGTTATCACTTACTAGGGTGAAGAATTGTTGCATGAGTCCTGCGCTAAAGAGAAAGTGTGTAAGAATTAAGTCGCCGCGAAGTCTACGAAGCTCAAGTGGATAAAGATCGAGAATTTCGAGGCGATACTCGTAGGAGTGATGCTGTAAGCCAGTGACCATTTTGGTGGCTACTCAATGTTTAACTCCAGGTCTTGGTGAAGGCCAGTGCTTTCTGGGGTCCTCATGCTTCACTGGTCTGTTCCGCAGATGGAACAGGGCGCGTCTTCTTTTGATTGGTTCAGTGTTGGTCGTTGGTTAGGGACGGATGATAATGAGTATCAAATTTTGGCTGGTTTATATAGCAGAAACTCATCATACTTCGATCAGTACAAAGTAGGTAAAGGGAGGTCCCAACATCAGTCTAGTTCCCTTTTATATATATTTACGCTCGTGTTCTCAAAGATCTTCGCAGGCAACTTGTTGCACGAGTTTACTACCCTGTTAGTGAAGGAGTTATATCAGACAGCCAATCAAGATCTTGTTGTTTTGCCAGCCACACTATCAAAACTATCTGAGGTCGATCCACACAATTAAATTCTCGCCCTCATACCCACACGTAACAGTCTGGTCATAATGAAAAATTACTCGGATGTTCAAACCTACCGAGCGCCGTCCACAGCGGTCCGCGGCTCACTGAATTGAGTGCCATGGTGGAACCAAGATCAAGGCATGCAGACGTTGTTCGCGTTCCAGGCACTTCTCCCGGAGCTGTCGAGCAGCAAACACTAGGTGGATCGTACTCCGGCTTGTCTGGATTCTACACCGCTCCCCTGGTTATTGACCTCCAAAACGTTCGCGTTTAGCCGGTTCGGAAGGATTTTTCTAACCACCCTACCGGCGTAGCTCAGTAGGCTAATGCTCCGATAGCCGTTGGTGCATCAATTACTAATCTTTTCTTGAAACACGAGTTTGATCAGGAGATCCTTGAAATCCTGTGGCGTCACCTCGTGCACTCGGATGTGGTGAACCCGCTGGAGCAAGGCACGTTCCAGCGCCTGTCGGCCATTCTTCAGAACCTCAACTGGCAGTCCATACTCGTCTGTAGCCTTCCCGTTGCGCAGTTGACCGGTCGCTCTCTGCAAATCTAGCAAATCCGGGGCGACAACAAGTGAAGGTTTGATGGCCTGTTGCAGCAGGCTGCTCACGGTCAATCAATCAATGGTAGCAGGGCGGTTTGGTAGGCTACCAAATTGTTCGCGCCACACTTTCATGCTCTCACCCTGCTGGGCCCACGAACAGCCGGTGTTCGCGTCTACCAGTGCTTCGGTAGACTGGATAGACGGATCGAAGGTCGCCTCAAATGGATCGCAGAACTTTAGTGTTGTCGACGATCTACGTGACCTTTCATTCGCTTACGTTGCTTCCCGCACCAGTTGTCCTTGATTCCGCGAACACCTTCGGCCAGTTGACGGCGGGTACTCTGGAACTTGGCCCTCTTCATTTTTTTTCTGGGTTCAATGTGGAAGTGGCGAGCGCAGTATTCTTCTATCGTTCCAGGCTGGAGATAACCACGTTGTTGCCGTCGAGGCAGTCCCGGCGATTCCTACGCTGCACACCGGTCGTCTCGGTGACTGCTGCCGTGATCTATTCACTGGGATTCTGTCACATATGCTCTGGGGTAATGGATACAGGAGTGTCGTGCAGACAAGCGGCAACTGCATGTTAGAAGGCAGTCTTCTTGGAGTTCCACATTCGCTTCATATCTAACTTTTACCGTTGTCCGGAAGATCTACGATAAACAGACCAGTGTACATGAATAATCAATTTGGCCCTGACTAATCTATGGTCGATGCTACATTCAGCGTCGCGCATCACTTGCGTGATACGCACTCTACGAACGACGCGCTGCCTCAGAATCACGTCGTCAAGCAAATGATGATTACCGCTTCGTGGATGAGTCCACTTCGTGGTGTCGCTCATGTCGAGCTGGATTCGGGTGTTCGTGACAGCCATCTCGTGAGTAGCACATAAGTAGAGCAGACGACCATCGTTTTTGTTGAATGAACCGATGCCGTGGGGTCCAAGGACTCCCGGTCAGGCTACCAAGTCATGCCCAACTTGAATGTTCAAGTCACCCACAACAAATAGTCGGTCACTAACCGGCGCCGCCCGCATTGTGGTGGATATCTGATTATGGAACTGGTCCTTTGTATCATCAGCGTGACACATAGTTAGACCAAAAATTAACGAATGTAGCACACTGACCTCGACCGAGTAACAGGCGCATAGACATGATTCGATGGATGACGCTGTGTGGTTCGCTTACCATCAAATCATTGATGTGATCAGCGACTGTAAAACAGACACCATGCTCCCAAGCATCGTCTGCCAGGCAAATTTTTCAATAGAAGATGTACCCAGCATCTGTTCCCCGCAAATAACCACGACCTGCAATCTCTCTCCCACGTGTATGTGAGTATGTTTATTTTGGTATACGCAAATTTGTGATCATCAGCTCCAGCTTATATATATATATATATATATATATATATATATATGCGCACATTTTCATATAGGATATCACCCTGATTAGTAGAGCTTTGGATGGTTGCAATCGTTTACAACGCTTTTGAGGTAGACCGCCCGAAGTGGTTGAAACTTAGAGTATTACAGCTTGCTTGCAACCTCGTGTTATCTTCAGTCTTTTCATCAACAACAAACACAGTTGTTCACACTGTTCACTTCCTAGGGGTACCTCAGACTTTTCTCGAAATCACCTACCGAAATATGCACAGGAGTTGATCGTGCGTACTCTAAGGTGCGAATGTCTGACACACATTTCGGCAAACCGGAACATGCAGAAATGATGCTGCAAGCACTGGGCATGCAAGTATTGCACAAGCAAAACTGAGAACCCCGTTCAGCTTTGATGAGCTTCAAGGATTGTATACAATCGTATGAACAGTTTGAGTTGGTCTACACGGTTCCGTGTCCCGGGTGACCAAATGCATTTAGGTAAGGCGGGCAACGATTTGCACACACGCATGCGGAAACAAACCAATGATGCGACCAGCATATCCTACATCACAGCTGTGACACCACTGCGGAGGTAAGGGCCACGAGGTCAACACACATCACCTGAAAGTGGTCGCGTGAACAAAATTAAAGAGACCGCTTGTACTGAATCCCTCCGTTGGTTGAACCGGTGCAACTAGCATGTAGATATGAACAACCATTACGTCAACACTGTTGTCGCCTAACCGAAAAACGAGCGAAGACAGTAGGACAGAGAGCGGCAGAACAGTCTCATTCGGAAACTTATTTTTTTTATAATATGGGTTCGACACGTCACTACTCAATGCGCGGCATTTTTACTGGCACAATCGTATCTTTCCCGTTCCGGGAAATTTATATACACATGTGCTTGTACACATTTGCGTACATATTCACACAAATATGCACATACTTGTCCATCCGCGCGCATGCAGTGCCACCAGTGTCAGAAGTGGTGTCACTTCAAGTGCACTGGTCTCAACGAACACCAGTACAAACAGCTAGCTTCTTCATCTCTTATTTACATCTGTATGAGTTGCAGGTTCAACGAAAGCCAAGACACCGCTCCGCAGCTGACTGGTCTTACACGCATCACGTTAAGTGGAGTGACGCAGAAAACCTGCGACTGTAAATGAGGGGCTCTTCTTAGCTCTGTATCTCCTTCCATTTTTTCACAGAGGGTATGATGGAGGAGTACCAACGGATTCTGTTCGAAATGAAACTGGAACTACGTTCTCTGAATGAGTTTATAGCGCTTCCTCTCCCTGGTGTTGCCATCACCAAGAAAGCAGTTGCCCTATCAACTGCACACCTAGAGGATGCAGCAGCAAAAATGAAGTAAAAAGCTCTCAGGGTAAAGACAGTTTTCTTATGGGTCCGCTCCCCTACAACCTCTTCTCCATCCCAGTTTCTAGGGACTTCCTCCTCCCCGGATGCCACAAACCTGGTACTTGCGAGCAGGCTGCGAGCCGAGACAACCAAAAAGTCACTTGGCATTTTGATGACATTGCCATCTATGCTCAGCCCCGAGGTAGTAGTGGGGAAGACGAAGGCTTTGAAGTCTGCCAACGCCCATCTGAAAGGTTCATCTTTCGAACGCTCTCAGCAAGAAAGAGCGAGACGCGAACAGCGGACTAAGACCACATCACAAATCATGGCAGATCAGATGTTACAGCTGTAGACTAAAGTCGTAGTTCCTGCTCTCTATGTAGCCCTTCAGACCCCTGTTCCTGTTGTGGAAAGCGGAGACATTATCCGCATGGTCGTTCCAACGACTGACACCCCAGGCACAGGCACCAGCATTGAATGTACGGACACCGCGGAAAAATCGCCTTCAGAATTACCCGCCCTGAAACACACCAAACCGCCCGGTAGAAAACTCTTCCTCCCAAGAATTCGGAACGGAAGCAGCCTGCTAGGGCCGCATCCTGCAACTGAAAAGAATCAGTTTGACCCACCTCTATAAATATTTTTTTCCAGTAGCCCCAAAACACAACGCTTATTGCTGTCTTCCGAACTCCGCACCCAGCAAATTAAGAGCTCAAATTTTCCGCGGGTGGAAAATTCCGAACACCCTCCCAAGCAGCGGAATTTGACAGGGGCGCAGAGGTCGCAAGTGGCGGCTCCAAGAATGCTGATCATACGCCCTGTAGGGTCGCCGACCTACGCACGGGCGGTAATGTCGTGCCCACAGTCTCGAAGAAGGGCCGTCAGAACAACTAGGAAGAACAGACCGAGTTCCGCCCCACCGCCCTCTTCAATTCTCGGCTTTCTTTCACAGGCTCTCTCTCACGCCATTCTTTCTCTTCTATCGGGAAATCCAGCGAGGAAGTAGCTTTTAGATGCATGTATACAAACTCTCTATGTCTGTTTAATAAATCACCGGAAATCAGACTGTTAAATCATGACACCCAACCCCACATGTCCGCCTTCACAGGTGATATCAGTAAAAGTAAACTGAGTGTCCCGGGGTATTCAGTTCACCAGGCTGACTATGCCCAAGGGAGAATGGAGCGTTCGTCGATTTTTCTTCAGCAGTGTCACCCGACACTCACGGTTATTAGTGGCTTCCAGTCCTCTGATAAATGTGACGCTCTGTGGCTTCGACTATCACTGTGTGGCCGAGACTCACTCCTAGTGGGGGTTATTTATCGTTCTCCTTTATCAGATGTCCCCGACGGCGACACTCTTCTGGTAAGCCTGGAAACTTCCTTGGCCTACAACGCTTCACCCATTTGCTTATTATGGATGATTTTAATGCACCCAAAATAAATTGAACATCAGTTTCTTACCAGGACTGTGAAAGCAGATACTCGACTCCATTATCGACGATGATACGTCGGAAGGCGTGGTCACAGCACGTCACCGCCCCGACGCGCCACCGTTTTGGTCAGATTCCCTCTCTGCTCGAATAGTTATCACTAACGAGAGCCACCTGGTAGACAGAGTGATCATCAAGCCGCCACTTAAACACAGTGACCACTTCCTGTTAACCTTTGATCTTATCTGTTACTGGTTACAACAACCAGCAAAAAGGTCCACCGTTCGAAACTTTAATCAGGCAGATTTTAACGGCCTGAGAACCTACCTAGGTTCGTTTCTTCTTGACTTGGACTCCGTGGACCAGAACTACCACACGTTTCACAGCGCAATTCAGAATGCGGTCGACTTATTTATACCGCGCAAACTGTGCATTTTCTCTTACCGGCCACCCCTTCCACGCAGGATACGTCGACTTCTTGACAGCCATTCCCAATTATTCGCGAAGCATGAGCTTACAAGAAACTCAGAGGACCTAAGCGCGTTCCACATTGTCCGAAACAGGTGTAAGCAGGAAATGCTCGAACACACTAAACTCGTACAAGAGAAGATCCTCAGAAGAGCCCGCGGGAACAAAAACTTCTTATTTCAGCATATGCGACGACTAAGAAAGAACAAACCTTCCGCCCTTTCTTTACGATTGCCCCACGGGGAGACTTTATCTGACTCCCTAGTTGTGGCGGAGTTATTCAGGGATTACTACTCGGCAGTCTACAATGTCGCATCCCCGAGGTGGCATCCTGTACTACCGTTGCAGAAGTTCAGGCAACCACTTATGACCGCTGAGTTTTCTGTGCTAGATGTTGAAGACCTTTTACTCAAGGTTAATCCATACAGTGCAATGGGTCCTGACATGATCCATCCCAGAATACTCAAGGAAGCAGCTGTTCGTCTGGCTGAACCTCTTTATAAGCCAGTTAAGCGAACACTCCGGACTAGCATCCTCCCTAGGGCATGGAAAGAGGCGATGGTCACCCCATATTTAAAGTGGGTGACCGGCACTCTTCGGCTAGTTATCGGCCAATCAGACTTACTAGTATCCCGTGCAAAATAATGGAGCGCCCACTGAAGCGCGCCATACTCAATCACTTCTTATCACATAATCTTCTCTCTTCCACACAACATGGCTTTCTTCCTAATCTGTCATGCATAACAAACATGCTTATTTTCATGGATAGTCTGACGGAGGCCAAAGTCAATGGACTCATCTCTGATGCTCTCTTCTTTGATTTCGCCAAGGATTTTGACCGTGTCCTACACGGCTCCCTGAAACACAAACTGGAAGCCTACGGTATTCAAGGAGAGGTTCTTAGCTGGATTGCCTCTTTTGTTGATAATAGAACGTTCAGAGTCAAGACCGGGTCAGACCTTTCGTCTCCCTCTTTCATTTCTGCGGGAGTTCCCCAATGGTCGGTGCTAGGTCCTCTGTTATTTCTCATTTACATTAACGACCTTTCATAAAATATTTCAAGCAACGTCCTCTTATATGCAGACGACCTAAAACTTTGGAATGTCACTGGTCCCAGTGCACTACAAATTGATCTTGACGCGATCAAGCGCTGGTCGGACGATTGGAGTCTCCCAATAAATGAAAATAAATGTGCTCACATATCACTCGGTGGAGATTCTGGCAATGCTTTCATGATTCATAGCGCATCTAGAACAGTAGATATAATGAGAATCGATCTGAAGAAAGATTTGGGCATCTGGTTGTCGCCTAACTTGTCCTTCATGTATCACCATGAGATGGCGGCGAAAAAGGGGTTTGCCGCTCTTAGGATGATTAGGTGCACTTTCCCCCGCATGGACAAGAAAGCTTTCCGAACGCTTTACGGGATTTATATTGGACCGCTCCTCGAGTATGCCAATCAGGTCGTGTATACCGGCCTGCAGAGAGACATATTAGCTGCTGAGCGTGTCCAGCGCGCGGCCACCAAGATGGTCGCGGGCCTGAGTAATGTTACTTACGAGTCTCGACTTGAAATTCGTGACTTTCACCCACTTGAATTTCGAAGACTCTGCGGTGGTTTAATACTCACACACTTCTTTAGAGTAGGTCTTGTAGAACAGTTCTTCACCGTACCGAATGGTGACGGTCGACGAGGACATAATAGGAAGCTTTTCAAGCTTCGTCCTCGGACCTTTCTTAGGCAGCAGTTCTTTTCTTACAGGGTTATTAACTACTGGAACAGCCTTCCTTCTGAGGTCGTCATCGGTGCTTCTAGGGATCGTTTTAAAGCTTTGCTTGATTCTCATTTTCCTAAAATTGCATTATGCGAATAATCTTTCTCTGTTCTTGGTATTCATTGTAATCCCCAAGAGCGGTGTTACAACCTATTTTCAGTGATCTCTTTTCAGATAAACAGACGCCCGCTGTCACTGAGCAAGGAAAACCGACTGGATCCGGAACTTTGTGCCGTTGCCTCGAACCCGTGTATCAATCGCCGAAATCGCTGAAATCCACCATGGAGGTGGCCCAATGAGAAAATCAGGGTTCAAGGTCACCCGTTGTATTGTTAAGGCTTCGTAGGTGCTTAGCGAAAGCCGCCTGCCGTTGCCCAGAAAGATACAGGACACGCGCGTTGGCGTCACAAAGTGGTTATGCCGGCTCAGGATAGTAATAAGTGCGAGAATTACGAAATATAGAGTGCTGTTTTCCCACTTGTTTACCAATCGGCCACTGGCCTTAAAATTAAATTTGACTGCCTTGGGATCGGATGTGCATGTGGTCGTTTGCATTCTCCACCTACTCTCGAACCAACATGCTGCTTATGAATAGTTATGATTGATGTCTTCCTCATTTGCAACCGTTTGGTTTCTTATCGTTACGCAACTTGTGGACTCTACTGGATCAGTCACTTTTAATCGTTTCACCGATGCAGGTGTGCATTTTTTATTGCGAGCTTACTTTTCAGATACTCTCCGTTGGAATCGAACACTCAATTTCGATAACAGGCCCCTGGTTCTGAAGCTTGCGGATACAGACGAACCTGGTCATGGGATTATTAACCAAATTTTTGAACTACTTGCTCGCGAGCGTCTCGGCTACAAGCACATCGTTCATGTGCCGGTTGACGGCCTGGATGTTAGCAGTGTAATTAACCAGTTGCGATGCGGAGATGAAAGGTATTTCCTGTCTATTTCGTGTGGCAAGTGATTCCTAGTATCTTATGTTAGAACCCCGACCACACTCAGCCCCGTGTCTGAATCAGTGGAACAAATCTGCCACTCTTAAAGATTCCATTCACAAGGCTGATGAGGTCATTCTTCCCCAAAACCCATAGAATTCCTCCCCCCTTTCACTGCTGCCGCGAAATGCAATGTCCTCCGTCCGTTGACTTACGTTCCTGATTAATCTCTAAACGGAAGCTAACGGACAAACCAGTACATCCAGAAGCCTTTTCCACTATAGGAAACAGGTGTAGACAGGAAATCCGTCAGCACACACTGAGTACAGACAAAAAGGTTACTGACAGTTCGAGAAATTAAGGATTTTCTACACAAGTATATCCGCCGCCAGAGAAAAAACCGACGCTCGGCACCCGCCCTACGGTTTCTTGACAGATAAACCTCTCCCAATCCTGAAATGGTTGCTGAGGTATTCAGGAAGCACTATTCAACGGTCTACAGTTCGGTTCCGCCAAACTACGACTATCAAAATATCATTTATTATAGTCGCTACACACCTACTCCTCACACCCGACTTCTCTGTGTTCTATGTTCAAGTTCATTCCTTACAATGCATTGGGACCAGATGCGATCCATCATTAGATCCTCAAAGAGACGGTCCTTGGATTAATGGTGACTCTCCATAATCTGTTTAAACAGACCCTTCGGGCCGGCACTCTTCCGGAAGCATGGGAAGAGGCTGCGGTTGCACCCATATTCAAGGCATGTAATCTACACTCCCCTGCAGTCTGTTGGCCAATAATCCTCACCAGCATTCTATGTAAGGTAATTGAGCGTTTATTGGAACCCGCTATCCTTAAGCATTTCTTCTCAAATGACCTTTTCTTCTACTCAACACGACTTCCTTCTCGATAGATTATGAGTACCCAATATGTTAATCTACGTGGATAGCCTAATAGAAGCCAACGACAACGGCCACGCTCTACAGACTATCGTCTTTGACTTCGCCAAAGCCTTTGACCGTGTCCCACACGGTGCTGTTGTATATAGACTTGAAGCTTGTGAAATCGTAGGAGAGATTCTGCGTCGGATCACCTCTTTCCTTGATAATAGAAATTTGAGAGCAAAAACGGGATCGGATCTTCCTTCTCCGATCTCCGCTAGAGTCCTTAAAGGATCTGTGATAGTCCACTGCTATTTCTGGTATATATCATTCACCTTCTCTTATACTGAAGACTTAAAAATCTGGAGTGCTTCTGATCCCAGTGCATTACAGACTGTTTAGTTCTGATCAGATGGCTGAAGTCTTCCTCTAAACGACAGCAAATATGCACACGCCATTCGGATGAGATTTCAAGAACCCATTTATGACAGTGCAAAAGCCACCGCGAAAGTTAACCCGAAGGAAGACCGAGGGATTAGGAAGTCGTCTAGTTCATCCTTGTCTTATCATTACCAAATAACCGTTTGGGAGGATAAAAAGAGCCACTAGTCGCATGGACAGACATGCTGTCCAAACACTACGAGGTCTAACTAAGACCGCCGCTCGAAACTCATCAGCGAATAGTCACCAAAATGATCACTGGCTCGCGGGATTTCACTTGCAAATCTCGAAGAGTTTCGAAGAGTCCGCGGCCACTTAACTCTTCCACCATTGTAGCAATTGTTAAACTCAGCGGCTCAGTGTCTGGTGTGACAGACGACTAGCTGAGATCTTTAATACATGACCTAACTTCCTAATTCTGTGCAAACGTAAGAAGTGAACAAACGAACCCGCATAGCAGTCAATTCCAAACACTCTCTTCCTAACCTCTTCATTGCTCACTCGCTTGTGGCACCCGATACGAGCGACCGAACACAAACATTGGTGGTCAATTACGTGAACACGGTTCCCGTCTCCCACGCTGAGCGGCCAAGTTTCGCTGCCGTAAGGTAATACAACCCTCACTGTCGTCTTATATACGCAACCATTAGGCCTCAGAGAGATAACTCTCTGTCGCCAGAAGTTTCCCAGACCAGCGAACACCGCTGTAGCCTTAGTGATACATACTTCTGTTCCATTCCCGCCGTCGCTGATGCAGCTTCCCAGGTATACAAACCGGTCAACAACCCCTACGATTTTATTATCCAACATTAGGTCCGCGTACTCACAACAATCTTGCGAAAGCACTTTGCATCTTGAGGCTGCAGAACGCATTCCGAAGTAGTTGGCAGAACGCGAAATGACGTCCGGCATTGTTTGTGCGGCTTGAAAGTTGTCAAACATTAACACCTTATGGTCACTATAATCAAGTTCAGTCAGTCTTCCGCCAGGTAGGCGGTCGACGCCGGTATCTTTCGAGTGCCGGAGACAATCCTCCACTAGTTCGTCTATGACAGAATTAAACCAACACGACGAAAGTGGACAGTCTTGACGTACGCTGTTTCTGGTGGTGAAGCTGTCAGACAGTTCACTGTATACCCCAAACCTGAGCTGAAGTAGAATAATAGAGCACCGACAGTATGTTCACACACTTGGTCAGTGCACCCTTGTGTTCAGGCGACTCCAAAAGTGTAGATCGACTCACCGAATCGAACTCACCTTTATGGTTGAGAAACACAGCAATTGATGGTTTCCCTAGACTGTGGCGATGACCACTGTGAAACCCTGCCTCTCCTTCCCTGATGTTTGCCTCCCGAGCTGAAGTAAGTCGACGAGGTATAATGGATTTCGAAACCCTCGAACGATTAGGGTCAAACTAATTCCTCTACGGTTTCGCAAGATCTCCAAACTCCTTTCTTGAAGCAACCGTGTTGACCACTGCGCACCTGACCTCACATTAGGCACGACTGAATTATCAAATCAGAANATCTCAACCACTCTCGCTTGTGAGCAGTGATCAGGTTGCCCGATCGTCTCGAGAGGAGACACGGTTACTGCCTGTTAACTCCCGGCCGTGGCAAGGAGATGCACTACTGACGAGCTCTAATGAGAGCGAAACTCGAGTCTAGTGCTTCTTTTCGAAAGAGGCCGGCTGGAAAGTCTATCTGAACGCGAAGGCTGCGATCAAATATGAGCGATGGTCGACTTGAAAATAAAACTAATTCTCCGACTACTCATCAGTAATCCTTTGTTGAAGTTGGGGATTGTTATCCAGTGACTCCAACACAGAGGGATGGTCTCATTCGTCCACACTAGGTGAACCAACCGAGTCAATGCCTCTAGTAACGCCTCCTCACCTTCTTTGAAAAGTGCCGGCACGAGGTCATCTGGGCCAACAGAGTTATTGCGTTTGAGGGAGAAGATGCTATTGTGTGCCCCAGTCTTAGTGGGTGGTTCCATATCTACTTGTTGTATAA